>JBBHKE010002292.1:431824-447158 GCA_037447655.1 Zygnema cylindricum
GGGGATGATTAGGCGATAGAAACAGAGAAAACACATAGAATTTAACAGTAGGAAGAAGTAAAAAAATTATATATTTCATGATAATATCTTTTTACAACGTTAAACTAAAACAAAAAATTATCTAAGGCCTATTAATATACAATAGTAAACAAAGCTCTAAATAGTATTGAATTCCTAACGTTTCTGCTTCTACCTCAGAAATCCTCCTTAAAAAAATTTAAAAACCTTCATATTTTACACACACTAACTAAGTATCAACGGTATATGACAAGAAATATAGATCCATGAAAGGCTCCTCAAGGTATAATCCATGCGCTTTTGTACGCTCGAATACCTTCAATATGGTATTTTCTTCTTCCTTACGATCGTATGGGTGCTCTCCAATACAACAGGCAGTCGTATATAAGCTCATAGTCGATGACAATTTAAGATACACAAAAGAGACAAAGATAGCGGATTAGTAGGGGGTATATGGGCTTGACAAAGGGACAGAGAGAGAGACTAAAGGAGTATGTCATATTCGGAGATGGCAATGAAATGTATGGAGACATAGCGACAGAGTGATGGTGGATGGTAAACGACTAGGGAGATAAATAAGGCGTACGCGCGAGAAGGGAGATAAAATGGAAGATGGAGTGACAAAAATTCAGGGAGGGCACGCGATACAGATGTAGGGAGGAATGATAAATGTTTGATTGAAAGACATAGATAACAGGATGGAGAGCAAAGATGAGAGGGAAACAGGTGTGAAACGATGAGTAAAAATTCAAGAGGGAAGACGGGAAAAACTACCGACGAGGTAGTGAATTACGAAATAAGCCGGACACAAAACAAAAAAGAGAGTAAAATGGGGAAAAAACGAGTCAAAACGAAAAACAAAGAAATGATATGAGACAGAACGAGGGAGAGAGAGAAAGTGGGAAGAAGAGAGTGAGAGAGAAGAGTAAGGAAAGGGAATGGGAACAAATGTGTGAGACAAACAATTAGTACATGGGGAGGTTAAGAGCTAAAGAGGTTGAGAGAATGAAAGAGGAAGAATAAGGAGGTAGAGAGCGCAGGAGAGATGAATAAACATATTGAGATGCGCACTTACCAATGATTTCCTAATAATCCCGAAAAAATTTAGCGACGACGTTGGCTCGGACTTCCTTGTTGTTACGCCATAGTACAGTCTACTGTACTACTGCTGTAAAACCTAAAAAGAGGAATAGATTACTCGATGCCGCAAGACTAAGCGAGGCGGCGGGGCGATGATCCGCATCCTGCCCAAAAAATGGCCACGTCGTGTAAAACTGGATCTGCGAGATTCAAAAGCCTACCACCAAGAAATGAGGATGTGGTTGGGATTTGTCTGACCACAAAATCTTTTTTTGTGTTTTGTCCGCATATGCCGTTGGTTTGTTACCATTTCTCGTTTTCAAGGCGCCGCGTTTTTTCAATTATAAATTTTGTAACTTCACTCTAATATTTACACAATATGACACTAATTCGTTGTCGTTTTGTGAAACATAACCCATTTTAAAGTCAAACTTAACTCTAATAAGCGTCTATTTCGTTCAAAGGTCTGGTATTACCGTTATGTTCACTTTTTACCATTTAATACTGTCAACATATACTCTATTAATCTAGCAGGCTCTCAAATAGAGTTAAAAAGGCACTGTATTACACTTAACATTCCGCGACTATCAACATGTGTAAGTATGCAACGCTACGTTGACGTAACATGGACAGTTTTTAGCATGTGCACATGTTTTCCATTCACACTGTCAGACACAAAAACGAACTTTTGAAGATATGCGTACACCTATTTTACAAACTCGATTACAATATTTTTCTAAACGTAACTTTGTATGCGACCGACATAAGTTAACCACAATTTCCGTACGGATTTCGGTAACGAAGTACACTGTTGTACGAACAAACTACTTCCGTACACCACACTATTCACGAAACAAGTACGGTAAAACCATTGACGCTAATTTACAAGAACCGTAATTAACGTCAAAGATAAATTAGATTCATTCACTGTATTTCGGGTATCAATGTCAAAATTTTGGGGTGCCGATATAGCGTACATAAGGCTAATAACGATTCACGGTGTACTTAACTTTTGAGTCAAGTGTACTATACTTCCAGTAGAAGTAGGAAAACAACCTAGAGTGTGCTTAAATAAACGATTGTGCGCCTAGTACCTCCATCCTGAATCTGAGCGTAACTACACCGCGAATCATTATTAGTGTCAAAGTTTAAATAGTGTTGAAGAAGATTTACTGTACGTGATGCTAATTAAGAATTTGATTTTTTTCGAAAAAAAGGTGTATTCTAATTTCGGCGATATTGCTAATTTGGGAACAGCAAAAATGGAATATTCACTGTACGATTATACACATTAATATATGTATTCGTATAAAATATAAGAAATCGTACGCCGTCGCGAGTTATAAAAATACGTACATGCCATACTATTTTACGTGTCTGAATAATCCCGTTTTTTTTAGCGCACGTTCTTATGCGTGCGCGTCTGATTTAATTCATTTTTTGTAAATTTTCACTTGAAAAGGTACATTTATGTACGGTCTGACATCGACCATACACCACACTATTCAGAATTTATTGTACTTTCGGGCTTTACGCTATTTCGTACGGTACCCTTAATTAACGTCAAGGAAAAATTAAAATCATGTATCCTATTTGAGGAAAAAAATCAAAATTTTAAGAACCCAAATTAGTGTCGTTGACACTAATAACGATGCGCGGTGTACCGTTTTGCCAGCAAACCTCGCAGACATGCTAAAACGTTAAATTTCCAGTGAATCCGGCGAGAATCTCGCTGAAAAATGTTACTTATTGAAATTAATGCTCTAAAGAAATCCTGATACGTAGGGCTGCCATTCAATAAGATTTTGGAGATTTTGAAAAAAACGGCTAGACAGAGCGTCTCAACCACTAAAAAATGTTTTTTTTCCGAGGGAAGTAACCTAAATTTGTAGTTTATGAAATTGTTGCAAATTAGAATTTAGATGTTTAGAATGCGTGGTTAAATGTGGCTTTCTATCTTCTCCCGAAAGCCGGTCAGTAAGTGTTAAATTTTAGTTTGTACAGGGAGGACAGAAATTGACAAAATGTACTTCAATGGTCGAATCTGCTGCGATCGGAAAAACGATTGCACCACGACACCTCAAGCAAATCCGTATCCGCGATTTTCTGAATATGTGTACGGATTGCTGCGTGTACTTGTCAAAATACTGAAGACGGTACGAAGACTTGCTGCCAGTTAAAGCGTGTCGGTGATACGGGCTATGAAGATTCGCCACCTGTCATCCGCCCTGCGCTTCGACTGCAAAAAATCTGCTTACAAATAAAAGGAGCTGCCAATTGCATTAAAGGAAGACAGGGAGATACTGTCCCGAAGCGACAATATTCTCAATGTTCCAAAAGATTTGGTGGCGTCCGTCGTGTCTTGCGTGAACACTTTCTCTTTGCTCACAAGGTAGCCTGGTTGTCCATGTCAGCATTCTGCTCAATTGGTCAATCAAAATTTACCACAATCTAGAGTTCCAGCCTGCAGGATGCAATTGCAAATTTAATACCAAGAAGAGAAAATTTGAAATTTTCTCTTCTTGGTATTATACACCCGATACGTCTCGCCACGTGTTTATGCAATACTGGACGGGTCTTCCTCGGTCAAAGAACATGTCATCCCCTGTGCATTCAGAAGGGACAAAAGAAAAATAAGAGGGACAAAAGAGGAGTACTGTAACTTATGGGAGCGATTCCAATGCGGTGACGTAAAGAATTTTCAGCTACAGTGCGCGGCGCGCTCTTTAGCCGACCGTTGATGGCGCTGACGTCTGTCGGAATGTACAGTACTGTACTGTACTGTAAAATCTAGTCAATCTAGGCACTTTGATGGAATTCAAATTTATGACGTGGCATGCCAGAGCGATCGGACTAGAAATCGACGATGCCGATCGGTGGACCTTTTGAGCCCAACGGAAGGGTGATCGTGCCCCCATGATAGGAACGTGTTTGTCGTTACTGGAACGCTATAATGACTACAATGAAGCTATGTACGGATTATTTTTCTGAAAATCGAAGACGATATGGTCCACACCCTTTGTCGGGGACTACAAGTGACAAAATGTGACAGTTGCGACATCAAACTTTTTTCAGCAATGATGAAAGTTTAAACCTGGTTTCCATGAAAAAAATGTGTTTTTTTTTGCAGATCTGCTATATCTTAAATTGCACACGCTGACTACAGTACTGTACTGTAGTTAAATAAAACCGACAAGTCATGACCGTACATGTACTTTTAGCATGGAAAGCCTCCATTTTGGCCTCTGAAAGGTTAACACGCTCCCACGTGGCACCTACGACTATATTCCAACACCGCTCAAAAATCGCATGTTTGCCCTCTAGAAACTCTTCTTAGGTGACGTGACACATAACAACCCTAATTAAGCCCTCCCAATCTGCTGTGATTCATTCGCGTGATTTCGTTTATTCATAAATGAGTACAGTACTGGCAATATTCTGCAAGAAGCCTGTCTACTTCAATAATCTGATCTCTGACGAGCAGCGTTCAGGTTGCCCCTTTTTGCTGAGTTTTTAGGGTTTGTCGATCTTGATTTCACACATTTGGGCACATTGAACCACGGCCCAGCGTAATCGTCTCTTGAACGACCTTTTTCCGTATTAACTTCGATATGTACGGATGATGCCGTATCATGACATGGTCGGTTACTCGTACTCTAGACGTACGGACGTCCAGCCTTCGCAACTTTCCTGCATTCCGTACTCCCGTCAAATTTGTGTACTATGCGGTGTATGCCTGTACGAACTGTACCCTCATTTCTTATGTACCCGTTTGCCCGAACCCTGATTGCCCGTACGGTAAAGGCGTAAACCCTTTCAGAAACTCAGCTCACCGTTCGGCACTCGGCCAAATTTCATCCGCAGTGGCTGTCATCCTCGTACACGTGGAACCGTGCCGTATCATTTGCCTGTCTCTGTCATCCATTCACACGGCTACTTCAAGCAGTTACATTTCACCGAAAATAATTAATATCTACTATTTATGGTACCTCGCATCAACCGCCTAATTTCGTTTCCCGCCTTTCTAAATTCTAGCTTACGAAGTTACATTACAGTATCCCTCCTTCCGCGTAGCCGTAACCTTCTTTGTCGGTCGTCTGATGGTTCTCGCCGGCCGTCACACGTCCAAATGCCTGGCGTTCCCAGCGGCGAAGGGTGCCGTTGGCGCAGCCGTTGTGGGTTGCCGGCTCGTGCCAGTGTGACGGTCCGTCACAAACTCACAAATTTCTGGAAAGATAGAATCATAGAAGTCAGACCATACTCTAATTCCCTTCTGACTTTCTGAAACTCAGTTCCTGCAAACTAAGTTCCAGTCAGAATTCAAAGCGACCTTTTCTATTGCATAGACGTTAGCTGCAGCTCCGCTGCAAGACCACTCTGATTCTCAACTGAACATCAAATGAATTGCCATCAGTTTGGCAACTTAGGTTTCAACCATCTCTGTTTCCTGTAGTAATTCTCAAGGAGATGGACAACCAAGAGAGAAACGCCACTACTGGATCAAGCGAACTCTGGAATCACCGTCTTCCTAAAGTTTATCGCAGTTTGTCGGCGCCATGGGGTGCTCAACTCGATTCGCTTATGTCTTCTCTTGATGGAGCTTTCCAGCACACAGATGATGGAGGTCTTCCCACTGGAGGACAAAGAGGAGACTCGGTTCCTTTAAGAACCCGTCTCGGTTTGACTCCTTTTAGCATTATTGAAGAAGAACCTGAGCCAAGAATGCACCATAGTTCTTCAACAAATTCACTTGCAGGTTATGGAGATGCATATGGTGTTGGAGGGAGTGGGGAGGGAGTAGGAGGATGCTCTCCCGAACATGTAGGAGGCTATGGTATCTCAGAACCGTCTCTTAGAAAGGAGGAACCTAGACAGGGATGTGGTTTAGGAGCGGATGCCATAGATTCTGCTGGAAGCCTGAGTCCAGAGGGTTTTGGCTCAGAAAATTTGGTGAGTGTTTGGGTTTCACGCTTGTTGTCTCTCTACCGGAGCAGTTACACCGAGTCTATTTCACTGTGTAATTTTTTGAGGTTGAGGATTGCTTGTGGTTTTTGCATCTAGTACCGAGCCGGAAGTTTATTTGTCTGTTTCAATTTCTCCTACAACTTTGTGTAGCTGGACTTTGTGTAGCGTCATAAGCGGTTAAATTTTCTAGAAGGATTGAACATTTGTTGTTCAGATCAACAGTCTGTTGCTTTTGTCTTTGAATAACTCAAGCACAAAGCTTAGCTGTGTGCTTTAGAAAACTCAAGTTTGCAGTTTGTTCTTCTCGAAGAAGGTTAAGCTTTTCTGTAGTTCTTGTTTCTGCAAACTGCTGTTGGCAGTAGGACCTAATAGGGGACATGCCAATACAGGAATCTGGGAATCTGAGTTGTGTGTTCTCCCTTTAAATTGCTGACTTTAAAGGCAAAAATAGACAGAACGATACCCTATGAATAAAAGTTTATTTGACCTTGACACAGTCAGTTTGAAGGTTGCATTTTGAGAAGCCCTGTTTTTAGAGAGAAGAAGACCTTATGCTTTATATTGTTCAATCTTATGTAAGGGTTAGAAATAGAGCGGAATCTCTGGTCTTTCCTGTTTCTAGTATGTTACTCGTCGTTTCTCGCCTTATTTTTGCAGTCTTAGCTCTCCTGATTTGAGTCTGTTGAATGCTCTCTCAGGTTTCTCCAAATCTGCTATTAGATTTGAGTCGAAGTTATGATTCTGCCAAAGCCTCAGCCTTGATAAGAACGACTGGACGAATGCAACCTACACACTCTGGAATTGAGGCTTGTTTCAATGGTTCTGCTTCTGACTCACGGTTGGGAGACAAGAGATGGGGCCGAGTTCCATATGATGCATGGGTAAGTGTTTGGCTAAGTCTTCCCTTCTGATATCCCGTCATTAAGTCAATCCATGTAGTTCTTTGAAGTTCTCTGTTTGAGCATGTGGCGTACGTGTGTGAATGACACTTGTTTTCCTAACTATTTGTTGAATTGCCCGTGTTAAAGATTAGTGTCTGTTGTATTAGGTCATTGGATGGCGAGGATAATGGTGTGGATGTTGCATTTCTAATCTTTTCGTCTTTATCTTCCTCAGGGTATGCTGGGCGCTCTCCAAGCTAAATTTGAAACAGCCAAGGAGAAAGTCAACACCGAGCTTCGAGCTTTTGCAGAGGATGTTTCTTTGAGGTTAAATTCGTCAGGAAGTAACTCGACCTCCGGGACACCTCCCAGGACACCTCCCAGGAGCCCTCCATTTGGAAATGGAACGAAAGCAGAGTGGAAAGAAGGTGAACACGACAAAGTGGAACCTCCGGCGGAGAATTCTTCTTGGATAGAGGGTGCAAGACAGCTTCAAAATCTGGCCTCTAGATGTGCCGAGATGTCTCCTGAAGATTTTGGAGCCGTTTGCGAGACCATTGTCTCGGATTTAAACCATATTCGGGCTCAATTACCGTCAGGTATTCTCAAACAGTTGCACACACGCATGCTTTTTATCCTCACAAGATGTACCCGTATTCTGCAGTTTCAGAAGGAGAGCGCAATGAGGGAGGAGTCTCCTTTTCATCGATTTTTCCATCCCAGACCTCTAGATTCCCCAGGTTTAGATCGAACATGGGCTCCTCCACCCAGTCCTGCTCGAGATTTTGAACCCAGATCTCGTTCAACCCCTGGCCATTTACCTATTCCCCCTAGTCCTGCTCCCTGGAGACTTAGAGATCCTGAGGCAGGAATACTGGGCCCTCCTTCTGATTGGAGGGCGAGAGACACCCAGGCCTCTCTTCTGGCAGCATCTTCCGACACGAAGGCAGAAGGTTTAGAGGCACATGTGGAAACTCCCAGGGCCAAAGATTCTGTGGACCTATTAGATTTTGGCGCAGGAGCAGGACAGGCGGCTCTTTTGGCAAACAAGCTTACACTGTGGAAGAAAAGCACTTCAGTTGCCCCTTTGAGAAAATGTGCTAGTAGTCGGTTAGCGGGAAAGGGAACAGAGGATTCGCTGGATGTAGTGATTGAAGAAGGGGAAGTGCAAGACAGACTGAGAGGGAGAGGCAAAGTAGGTTCGTCAGGTCTAAGCAGAATTTCTAAAGAGTACTTCCCTCTTTCAGAAGATGCGATTGCGGTGTCAGTTACAGAGGAGGATAGAGAGAAAGAAGTGGCAGAGGCTCGTGCTGTTGATTTATGGGATAAAGAAGACTATGTTCAACATTCAGAAGAAGTGTCTCTAGTTAGAAGTCGCTCAGGGAAGCCTCTTCTGGAAGCTGAAGAGGAAGCATTGGAGCAGGCAGAGGAAGGGGAAAATGATGAGAAGCATGATGATGGAATAATGCCGACATCTGGCTTGCCAGAGAGGGAGTTGAGTACTGGAAGGAAGTTTCATTTGCGCTGGGGTTACTGGGGTCAGGAGGAGGACGAGGGTGAATTTGATGATGAAGAAACATACACTGTTCTTTGCAGAATATGTGAGAAGGAAGTGGATGTGAATCAGTTAGTCGAGCATTCGAGCTTGTGTGCAATGGCTGAGGAGTGTGACACTCCCACTTTTTCTGCTGACCAGCGCTTGAAAAGACTGGCACAAACGCTCGATAAGTTATCTGCAACAGAAGCAGCAAGATTAGGAGTGACCCATAAAAGCCAGGGACGAGACACGGGAGACAGAGTGGTTGGTCTTACTGGACCTATGGGTTCGAAAGGGTCTTTGAAAGGAAGCTCAAAGCCGGGGTCTCCATTTTCAAAAGGAAGTGGTTTGGGCAGTCCTGGTGGGCAAGGGTCAGGAAGTGGAAGTTTTGGGAAGTGTAATAATTGTACCACTTTGCAAGGAGACGTATGGGGAGGAAGCTCCGCTGAAAACCTAGGATCCATGGAAAGGACAAAAAGTGGATCATCTGACCAGTGGGCAACTCTAGGTATAGGAAGTCAACCCAGTCCCATTGCAGGACTTGTAGTTGGAATGAGAGATTTTCCAGACCATTATATCGGAGACGATGGGAGAGATAAGGACAATATGATTGTAAAAGGACATGTTTCTTCTGTTCCTAGTTCTGCCACGTCGAGTCCAGCCAACATGATTTCAGGACAGAGCTCAGCTGTTATGTCATCAGCCTCGTCTGATATAGCCAGTGGAGAAGAGGGAAGCCCTCGGGCAATGGGAGGTCTGGCAGGCATTCGAGGGGAAAGTATTGGACCGGGATCGGAATTCGGGACCGAGGGAGGTTTACAAGAGGTGGCAGCGGACGGGGATCTATGTGAAATAGCAGATGTAAGTAACTGCATTCCTTTTTTAACCAGGAAGGAGGTTTTTCCTGTTGTGAGTAATGTCGTAATCTGTGGATTTCAAGTTGAAATTATGACACTGGACTGCATTTGTTTGTTTTTCAGTACCACAAGGGTTGTGGTCTCTTCCCATTTTTTCTTTTGTTTGTTGGTTCAAATTGTAGGCTACTTTCTGTTGGTTATCAAATTTTTTGATGCCTTTTTTCTCTTGCTTTTTTTGTTTACTAAATCGAAGGGCTGATGGTGGGAAATATGTGGGGACAGATGGACTACTTAGTGGAAGTGGCAAATGATGTGGCAGATGTCCTTCCCACAGATGAGGACGCAGAGACTTTTTTGAATAGTTGTCTCCAGGATTTGACAGACATTCTTCAGGAAAATGGTCATCGATTTCCGAGCATCGATACCTTTGGACATCGCATTAAGTTGATTACTGGGTAAGCTTTCTATCTGCCTTCTTTCTCCTGAATTCATAAAGACGGCAAGCTCCCAAGAATGATGCATTTTGCTCAATATGATTTGTGGTTGTAAGGGGTTTTCATGTTTAGTCTGTGATGATGTAGATTGTCATATGCACGTTTTCTGTTCTGTCTCACTTGTTTTCTGATTGTCCTCTTTTTTTGTGGTTTCTCTGACTGGTTACAGAGAAAAGCTACATCAAATTCGAGCCATTCTTGATGGAGGAAGTGTGGATGCATTTAGTGATGATGGGGAGGATGATGACGATGGACTTCTGTCCAGAAGTGGACGAAACACTCCTCTCCATCCTGCGGCTCAAGGGAGTCGACAAATTTCTATTGACGATTTTGACATCATTAAACCGATATCTAAGGGGGCATATGGACGTGTTTTTTTGGCAAAAAAGAAGACAACAGGGGATCTTTTTGCGATGAAGGTGTGTTAATTGTGTCACAAAGCAAATTTTTGTGGACCTGTTTGTTTCGTTTTTGTGCAATTTTACACCTGATTATTTACCACCATCATTCTTTTATAATGACATTATTTTGCTTTCTTTTTTTTACTCTGCGATGAAATGCAGGTGTTGAGGAAGGCAGATATGATTAGAAAAAATGCCGTGGAGAGTGTTCAGGCAGAACGAAACATTTTGGTTACTGCCCAGAGCCCATTTGTGGTAAGTTTTTTGAAAACAAATTGCAACTCTTTTTTATTGTGACTGCTCCACGTGCTTCATGCATGCTTATGTCGCAAATGCACATCTTTTAGGTTTAGCACATTTTTAGTGTTTCTTGCTGTTACTGTTACTGTTACATGGATGTTTGGTCAAAGGATGGATATCAGTTTCTTGATGAATCCTATTTTTTTGGACTGCAGGTACGATTTTTCTATTCATTTACTTGTCGAGAGAACTTGTACTTGGTCATGGAATATTTGAATGGAGGAGACCTTTTTAGTCTTCTCCGAAATATGGGCAGTCTTGAGGAGGACGACGCCAGACAATACATCGCCGAACTGGTAAGCGAATTTTCCCGGACTCGACGCGTGACGTATACATTCGTTAATTTGTGATCCTACAGGTGAAAATTTTCATTTATGACTGTTTTGCGCGGAATTCCGCGTCATTATTCGTATTCCGTACCGTGCAGAATGTTCACGAACTCGTATACCTTGGAATCTCCGATGATGGGGACCGTCAGCAGTTATCTGAAATGTCGGTGTACGGTTTTTTTCGTACGAGTTCTCAGCCGGTCTATTGAGCGCTTTTCTGGCTGAGTCACGCTCCTGTTTCCATGAAAGTGGATGGGGACCACCCACGGAGTCCGATTTAGATTGTACACTGAGCATTTACGACTAACCAGTAACAAGCGACCACGCAGCTTCTGTTTGTCGTTTAGTTTTGGTTACAACGTGCATTGTCATCAATAATTGCTGTCCAATAAAAAGCCACCGTCAGTGTCCGACTTGATATTTTTGGCCGCTTGCTCCCCGACGTTTCGAGATTGTTCCGCTCCGATCTCGATAGAGTCGCTCCGTCGACCGTCGGTTGAGTTTGTACTCTTCGCGGCTATTTTTGTCTGTCAGCCGTCCGATCAAAGCGAGCAGCGGCCGGCGGTACAAGCTCGTCGAAGCAGTTCAAATTTTGGCCTGGCGTACTTTTTGGCGTGCAGTTCGCTGGGTTTTGGTCTATTTTGTTTCTTGTTTTTTGTTTTATCGTGCGATTGCCTTGACGGCGACGCGAATATCTGAAATTCTACGTAAGGACCGTACGGTCGCTATAGATATTCGCCGAACCGTACCGCCCGTTGGGAGTCTCTCGGTTTCGCGTACGGATAGACCGTCAAATCGCACCTTTCAAGCTTCTTCCTTTTCGATTCTTTCGTTCCTCACGGCCTGTACCTATGACCGTACGTTTTTTATGCGCATGTGCCTTACTTTTAGGACTCACATATCAAGTACAATCTTTACATTAATTGTCCCACGATTTTCCTGATTAGGAATGATTGTCCCACTTGATCTACCCTCTATCACGATAACGTACCAAATCTAAATGAGTGTACATACTGTTACTCCACTGAATCACCATCATTATGACACAGGCCACTAAGAAAAGCAAGTGTATCTTAATTAGTGTATATTGTGACATTTGTTGTTGTAGTTCACAATATGTGCTAGTACGGGAAAACATCTGCTAATACGGCAAATTTGAGATTTTCTTACTTTTGCAGGTTTTAGCTTTGGAGTACCTCCACTCTTTAGGAATTGTACATCGCGACCTCAAACCCGATAACTTGCTCATTGCTCACGATGGGCACATTAAGGTGTGTATATAAGACCTTTGAGGAGTATTTTTTCCGTGGTATGTCCTTTTAGGGTTACTATGGACTGCAGCTAAAATTTTTAGGGGTTTTTGTGGTATTTTGAATGAACTCATATTTCTCCTCATAAAGAATAAATAAGTGGCTATGGGGCTGGAATTTTTGAGCTTACTGTACCACACTTGTCTTCAGACGTCTTTTTTGTTCTCATTTTTTAACATTACTTTTGCTTTCTCTTCTCTTCTCCCCTCCCTTTCTCAGCTCACGGATTTCGGTCTCTCCAAAGTGGGTCTCATCAACAGCACTGGAGATTTTTCCGGTCAGACTGCCCTCTCAGAACCATCTTCTCCTGGAAACTTATTAAATTTGCCCGGTAGTGGCCAGGCCTCTCCTGTTTGGTCAAACAGCAAATTTATTCAGGCGAGTCCTTTCAGACAGTCTTCGAATGGCTCAGCCTCTCCTCAGTGGAGCTCAAAATCAGGAGCTGCTTCTCCCCAGTGGCATCCCGAGGAAGTTCGCGAGAATTCAACCAAAAGAGGAGCTGTAGGAACTCCTGATTATTTGGCGCCTGAGATCCTCTTGGGAACTGCTCATGGTATGGAGGTTTTTAAGCTCAGTTTGCTTTTTTTCCTGATGCATATTGCAGTTGATTGTGGAAATGCGGGAAATATGGTTCTGAAGTGGCAGAAAGTTTTCTGATACAGGATCTACTGCCGATTGGTGGTCTGTGGGAGTAATGTTGTTCGAGTTTCTTACGGGCGTTCCTCCTTTTAATGCTTCTAGTCCTGAGGTAAGCAGTTCTTTGAAGTACAGTTTGTAAGTCGATAGAATGCAAGCGAATACTATCTAGCGATCTTTTGGTTATCTTCTGGTCAGTTCTGTTCCTGAGTGGGTTCTGGAATTGGGACAATTTTCAAGTTCATTGCTGATTATCTGTGTTGCTTTTCTTCTGTTTTTCAGACCATATTTGATAACATTCTAAATAGACACATTCCATGGCCAGAAGTTCCAAAAGAAATGTCGTACGAAGCTCGAGACCTTATTGACAGGTGAGAGTTCACTGAAGTTAAAATTTTGTATGGACGTTTTTCAGAATTCAGAACCATTTATGTAGACAAAACCACTGTCTAGTACTTTTTTCCTGTTTCTAAATATGTGTGAATGTGTGTCTGTTTTTTTTCTCAGTTTCTCATTTGGTTTCTTATTCTTCTCATCTCTTTTCCTTTTCTTGTTGCAGGCTTCTAGCTTCAGATCCCACTCAGAGACTGGGTTATCGAGGGGCTGGAGAGGTAAAGATCTTCATCCTTCATGCTTTCCTTTTATTGACATTTATTGGCTGTTTTTCCTTTGGCAATGTTTTGTTTTATCATGTCACAAATTGCGAACCTTTATTTGTTGATATTGACATGTTTTTTTGTTTTGCTTATGCAGGTGAAAGCTCATCCATTCTTCCGAAATATTCGTTGGGACACACTTGCCCGTGAAAAGGTGAGGATATTTAAATTCACACTTTTTCATATTGTCCGAGTCTTGCCTCGCCTCCTGTCTTTTACTTGTTCGTAAATTGTACATGCTGGGACTTTGGTTACTTCCCAGCTGATCTCCTCTTTGTAAATTTTGAAAAGATTTGTTTTAATAGAAATATTCATTTTACTGCAACATATGGAAACACATCCTGTAGTTCATTAAGCATATATCTGATTTATGCTTCATTATCTGTTTGGTTCCAGGCGGCTTTTATTCCTATGCCTGACGACCCTTTGGACACAAGCTATTTTATGTCGAGACCGGGATGGAATTCTGCCCATGTTGAGAGAGAGGATTCAGATTGTGAGAGTGCCAGTAGTGGGAGCACGAGTACGACGCAATTTGCTCATAGGGAAACAGTAAGTTTTCCCCCTTATTTGTAAGTCGGGCTGCCTGTTTGGTTTTTAGAAGACCGGTTTTGAATGAGGAGCCTTGAATCATGACAGCCTTGCTGTTTTTTTTGTATCTTCAATCGGGTCAATTTATAAATCAACATTCTTCCAGTGTCGCTTGAAATTTAAGAACGGAATTAGTCGACTGGCAAGAGATCAGTTCTGACATTTTTTGTCATTCATTTTTTTCTGAATGTGTCAGGGAGATGAAACACAAGATCTTATCGGGTTTGATAGAGAATCTCATCTTGACAAGATGGCTTTTCCGGATTTCAATTACAAGAACCCAAGTCAACTAGCGGCTATCAATTATGACCTTCTGGAACGGTCTGGAAGGGATTCTCCAAGTCGAGATTTTCATCATTCTCCGGGAAGAGATTTTGTTTATACTTCTTATCCTTCTCCAGCTCGAAGCCTCCCGTCATCTCCCGGTCCGGATTATTAATTCAGTTCTATATTTTATTCTAACCTTATCCTTAATTTCACCAATTCTCCTCCAATTCTGTCTCGTCTTCACAATCCTTTTGTCACCTTTATGAACTTTTCCGGGATTCCCTTTTTTTGACCTTTTCGATTATTATAACCTTTTTTCGCGTCGGTCCTTTTGCCTATACCAAAATTGCGGGAAAACCTCACATTTATTACTCTCTACCACCACACCCCTTTTTTAAATTGTGGACTCTTAACTCCCACGTGTACATTGGTAGGAAGCCGTTTTCTTACTGTCCCTTGTTTGAATATAAACACCTATACCCCCATTGACTGAGAAAGGAGAAGACTTGATCATACGTCTGAAGTCCGCGAGGGATACGAAAACTTTGAAAGTTATATAATTCTTGAAAGACGTTAAATTCTTAATTCAAAGTCTCAACCGAATCTGGGTTATATATTGTGACACCTCGAAGTATACTTGCGGAAGTTTCTCATGCAAGAGATAAATTTTTATTGGAAGAAATTCCAGGAGAAATTCGAAGAGATTTCTTGGAGGAACAACAAGGCTCAATAAGGTGTGGTTTTGAATCTTCTCCTACTCAGTTTATTGTGACGAATTGTATCCATTTTCCTTTTGCATCTCATTTTTGCCTAAACCTCGCTTCTATTATCGACGGGGAGCACAATTAAGTTGACAACTATTGTCCAGTCACTCTCTCAGTTTCATACCACGGTCCTATGTGACTTTCGTGAGCACGTGAGCTAATAGGGGAATGAAAAATATCACTGTTATCTTTTTGCGGTCTCCAACGTCTGTGCTGATAAAAAACCTTTCGCCATCCTTTTAGAAAGG
>JBBHKE010002292.1:447959-469194 GCA_037447655.1 Zygnema cylindricum
GTATGACATGTGAATCACACCCGAGGTAGGGATTTTAGACAGGATATGAGTTGTAGTAAAATTCCGCCGTTTTGTGATGATCTCGATCTCGTTATTTGAACCTATTGAGAATCCACCTGGCAATGTTTGATTTGATGGAGCGTTAGCCAATAAGCTTTTTCCTATTATGGAGAGGCAGGCGGTGATATGCAGTAGGTGTAGATTAGCCCTATAATAAAATTGTTGAAATAGGGGTAAAACTCCCTCTTGTGCTCGAAAGCAATAAAATTGTCTTGAGTTGTTAACCGGTTTTGGGTTTTTCACTACTCTTACTATCTCCCATTAGTAGTGTAGAAGTTAAGGAAGTTATTGCTCTAGCTCTAGTAGTGTTTTGCCGCCTTAAAATGATGTTGAGTATAGGACAGATTTTAGGGATGGAGCCCACACTAAGTGTACAGTATGTAGGGAGCAAATCCGTATATCATTTTAGGATAGAAGTGGTGAGGTTTTTGGGAGGGAGGGAAGGCCCTTTGGGAACTCATTCTGCTTTGTACCATGGCTTTCTGCTTTTGCTTGTACTCATACAGCTTTTTTCTATTTTCTCTCTTTGTCTCTGTTTGTCTCTGTTTCTCTCTTTGTTGCTCTTTGTCTTTTTGCCCTTCTTGTGGAGCTGATTTTGTGGTTCATGATTTTGTCTCTGTTTTCAATCTTTTCGATGTAGGTTGTGATCTCGATGTTTGTGATGCTGGTTTTTAATTGTTTGTGGTCTTAGTGGACATGATCAGTTTATATTGTAATTAAGGTTTGTTGTGGTGGTTTATATCACTTTTTATCGGGGAGCAAGAAAAACATCAGACTTTTTCTTGAGTATGAAAATTACTGTGTATACAGCATTCGAGGAAAGAACAGGTGTCTAAAGGCAATATTGAGAGTTGTAAAGGATTTTACATTTTGCGCGGTTGTCAATTACATGGGAGTGTCGCTATTTCCTTCGTCAACTTCTCTCAGTGGCTGTCAGTGACAGGTATCATACAACGTTGCATTGTTGTGTAGGATAAACAACAGTGTATCACTATTATTCTTAGCCCTAATAGCGATAGACGGTGTTCTGCGACATCAAAAGTTCTTACTTTTCTTACATTCGCAGTCAAATAATGCCATATTCTGTTCCGGATAGTGAAGTTTTGATTCACTACTTTGTACTGCTGATGAGGGCTTAGACCATGTGTCTAAAACGTGTGGACAGGTAATAATACCCGTACCTTCTGACAAGTGAACAACACCGCCAATCGCTATTAGCGTAATTTGTACTAATTACATCCCGGTTTTTTATTTTTTATTCTCAAACAGTATAACTTTTTCTGTTTTTTTCTTTACGCCATTTGGGGTTTTTTTCCAAGTACCGTACAAAACGAAAGTACCTTGTCTTTTAAATAGTGTGGTGTGCGGTCTGTGTCAGACCGGACAAAATTGTACCTTTTTAAGTGAATAGGTACAATTAATTATGTTTAGTAACCGTGGACGCATGAGAATGTCCGTTCTATAAAGGGGATCAATTCAGGTCGTAAAAAATGACGTTCGAACATACTCGTCCAACAATTGCATGGTCGACAGTGTGAAAGTCAAACATATTCGCATGTGGAAAGTCATTTTTTCTCAGTAAATGAACGTAATTGAATCAAATGTCGCGCATGCGTATAACTGTAAGCTCTCATATATACAGTTTCATCTATAACTAAGTTCTTTGTAAGCAATTATGGTGAATATTAATGCTATTTTGCGGTTTCGGTTTATTTAGCGTATAATTTTATGCTATTTCGGTGCTAATGGTCCCATTTAGTAGTGTTGTGTATTGGTTAAAAATTTATCGCGATAACACCGATACCGATAGTTATCGGTTATCGAACGGTCAGAGGTTCTGATATACTTGTACTTTATGTACTTTATGTATTATGTACTTTCTGTCCGGAGTACTTTCTGTCCGGTAAACTGAACGGCTCATTTACGGGAAATGTACGGACTTTGACAAAAAAATGCGTTGCACTTTGTAGTACTTTCTGGTCGGTTAACTGAACAGAAATTTTACGGGAACGTACGGCGCTATACCGACAAACTGATGATCATGGAACGGGAAAAGGACAGAGGACACAAAGTACAACGAACGCAAAAGAACATTCTGCGCACCGCCGGAATCGAACGGACGACTTTCAATGAGAAAATATGAGCGGACGGTCAGCGTGAGCGCCGGCATCCCGAATGGCTCTTTTGGCGGCTTATGCCAAAAAAGCCGACGGATTGAAACGTGGCAGGTTTCCAGTGGATCCCAAGGAAGAAAGGGACAAAGCCATGGCGTCGGATGTGAAAGGTACATCGTTTTAACTGGAGCCGTACTAGAGTCGTACATATCTTATGGCGGCTACTGTACTTTCGGCTTGTACAAATGATCTGATTGGTAGGCACCTCAGTAGATAGGGTTGTGAGTAGGGCGCGTTGGGGGAATAACACGTACAGTTGAGTGAACTGGCCGTACATTTATTTGTACGGTCCGTACATATATTGCCGTAAGTTATCGATATCGGTGTTATCGCCGATAATTACCGATAAATATCGGTTATTTATCGGCAATAACACCGATAACGATATGTCGTACCAATATATCGATTATCGGATACCCGAAAAAAGGCCCATATTGGTTATCGGCAAATCCTTACCGATACACAACACTACCATTTAGCATAAAAGTCTATTCTAATATGGTATCGAACACAAAATACAGTGAATGTATACGTTAATATGGGGTTGAGGGTGGCTTTCCATCAGGATTTCTTGTAATTGTACGGCGAACGTTACATGATGCTACATTTTGAACGATGTTCTTTCGCGTAGAGTCTGTAATCCACGTGCTCGAGAATGAGTGGTACCACGTAAGATAAGATCGTATTTTGAAAATCGTCAAATATTTTTACACCGACCAACTTCAACTCGAAATCATAATTTGCATACCATGTACGTGCGGACCAGGGCATCATACCACACAAATTTTGTACTCTTTGCAAACGCTTGTCAGATGCCAGCTCATTTTTTAGGGTTTCTGCTTTTTCACGTGACGAATGAGCGCTTCCACAAATAGTGTGACGAATGGCTGGTAACAAAAATAACGCGACGAAAGTTCGTTATGAAAATACTTTTGTGATTTCGGTTGGATTTTTGAATGTATATGTCATGTGCGAAATTTTTCGATTTCCGTTGGTTGCCGTCATGACACGTATATTCATTGTCCAACGTGTCGTCGCTCAAATTTTTCTGTAAATGGTGATGTACCTCCTCGAGGTACATCACCATTTACAGAAACTTTGGAAGCGAATGCTTCGCGAAAAAGTATCCAACGGTCATTGTTACCTCCTAGACCTTTGGAGAATATTGGCAAGATTCTCTGTAATGTTGTTCGCGTATAAAAACAAAATAGGAGGTACGGCGTTGTACGGAGAGGTCCGGATTTTTGCAAACAACCTCACTTTTCGTCTGATGGAACGCCACCCTGATATGTCAAAAAAACCACAAATTAGAGTTCATCATTGAATTAAATAAAATAAAATGACAACATTTGGCGTTGGTGATATTTTAGGCGAGGAAACGCCAAATGGTAAAGATCCCGGTTGGACGAATCAAAACCAACCTTTTATTTTCCTTGTCAGATCTGACGCTTACGCCGTCATTTTGACAAAATTTCAATCGATTCATCAGGAAGCATGCGAAAGCTCCGCCGCCTGCTCTGTTTTTCATCCATGGATTCCATTTCATGGACGCCATCGTTCCCTCTCTACTTCCTTTCCTTCACTCCATCCATATTTCTCACCCTCCCCCTCACCCTTTCAATATGCCTTATCGGCTCACAATCTTGATCATGTCATTCTTACCTCTCACTTTGCATTCTCTCCTACCTATCGACCTGTCTTTTCTTCCTCCACCCACCGTGTCTCCTCCATTTCTCCCTAAATCTACGGTGAAAAAACGCACCCTCTCCCGGTTTGCGTGTCCCTCTCCCTCGCCATATTCCTGGCCTCCCCATCTTCCCCTAGGTTTGCTCCACCCCCCCTTCCCCCCCCCTCCTCTCTCCCTACCTCTACCCTTCTCTCTTCTTTCCCCTCTCCCTCTCTCTCCCTCTCTCCCTCTCAGTGTGCCTCTCCCTATTCGGTAATCCCTCTCCCCCTTTATTTTTTTATCCCTCTTTTGTGTCTTCTTCCCCTTCATTCTCACCACTCACGGAGCCTATCCCGCTCACTCTCAATCTGCCTCCCTCTTTTACTTTTGATCTCCCTTTCCCTCTCCCCCTCCTTCTATCTCACTACCTCTGCCTCTCTCAATCTCAATCTGCCTCTCCCCCTCTTTCCCTCTCAATCTGCCTCTCCCTATCCGTGAATCCCTCTCCCTTCCTATATTTTTATCCCTCCTCCTCCTCACACTGAAGAAGCCCATCACGCCCCTCTCAATGTGCCTCCTTCTTCCCTCCCCCCCTTTTCAATTGCCGCCCCCTCACCTTCACTCTATACCTCTCCCTTTTGCTAGCCCTCTTTAACTTTTTTCATTCTAGTTGTTTTGTTTTTTTTATCTTTTGTTTTTTTTTGGTTTATTTGTTTGTTTTGTTTTGTTTTGCTTTTAATTTATTTTTTTACAATTGCGAATTTGTTTGTTCAATTCTTTTTTTCCTATTCGTAGTTGTGACCTACATATTATTCCATCTACTTTTTGAACCAATTGAGCACAACAAAAGAAGAAGTTTTGAACGAGAGGGAGAAAGTGAGCGTGGAGAGGAAAGAGGGAGGTGAATAAAGGAAAGGAGTAGAGGAGAGAGAGGAAAAATGGGAAAGAAAAAATGATAGATTTTAAACAATTCTAATACTATGTTAAATAATGTGGAATAGTGAAAAGTAAGAGGGAGGGTAGGAGTTGTATGGATGTATAGTGAGTTTGGTTTTTGCCTCGACAAATGACAAAAACAGATAGAATAGGGAGAAATATAGGGGGGGAAATTATTGTATGTTTTTACTATATTTTACATTCGGTATTTTTCCTAGATAAGTTTTTGTTTATTCCGTTTTTAATTTTATCTCTTTACGGTTCCACAGCTATGGTTTATATGTAGATTGGTCAATTTTTGTACAACTCTTATGTGCCCTGTGGAAGGAATATAAAAGAAAAGAATTTATCGTTTATGATTTTCTTTTATGTTATTAAGTTTTTGGTTTATGTTTTTTATTTATGTTTTATGTTTTTTATTTATGTTTTATGTTTTTTGTATTCTATATATGATCTTGCTTTATGTTTCTAAATTATGCTTTGAATTGTTAAAAAGTAATGATGCGAGGTTATTTTGATAACGAGATTTAAAAAAAAAAATGTCACATGAGAATTATTTTACTACTAAGATCAAAAAAGAAAAGACAAGAAAAAATAATACTTTTGATTCTTGTTTTTGATTTTGGTGGGCCAAACTTAAGAGAAGAAGTCGATGTTTTGTTTACTACTTCGGAAGAAAAAAATAAATTCAGATTACTGTTTATTTGTCTGTGCAAAGAATTCGGAGTTGTATCATAATTCGGAAAGTTGTATCATTTAGCGACAACACATTTTCGTCGCTGAATGGTAAACCTTCTGTTTTCTATCAGATTTACAATTCAGCGACAACACATTCTCGTCCCTAGTTTGTGGTGCCGAATTTTTACACTTCAGCGATGAGACTGTTTTGTCGCTAGAACCGTTTTAGTGCCGGAACCGACCTAGTGAAGTACTGCATTTATCGCCAAACGTGGAATACTTCATGAAACCGATGCATTCTCCATACATATTGAAATCATCATTCACCTTCGATGTCATTCAAGTTTTTTTTCATACAACATTCTCAATAACAAACTTCAAAATGAAAAACAAAGGAGGATACGATTATATTGAATTTATCATGGATACAATTTACCCGACATACTTTGATAAACGCCAAGTACAATTACCACACTAAAAAATCAACACTTGTTCTACAAATTTATGTAAACCCCCATTTCCCACTTCACTAATTAAACGACTTCTCTATGAAAGGACTCAAATTCCTCGTTCTCCCATTCAGCCTCATCAAGGACTTCATCCTCGTGAGTGTCAGCATCTAAAATGCCTCGGACAAAATCTCGTGCCATTGTAGAAGGAATCGGTACCTCGTCTCCTTCAAAATGGCATCGCCATTTCATGATGATCTCTTGTAAATCATCGGTGAGCATTTTCTCCTCCCATTTCACGTCCTTCAATGACAATCCGCACTAGATCATAGCCTTTCGTGCGTAACCCATCTCATGCTTGTCCTTCACTGCGTTGACTTCGCGAATTGAATCGCGAGCCAACTTAAGGAAGAAAGCCTTCCCGGGCCCGAGTAGCTTCTCCGACCAACCCTTGCCACTTGGGTGGGACCACGCATGCTTCTCACTCCCGGTCATTTTCCAATTCTCCAATTTTTGCGACCAAACCTCCTTAATCTTGGAAATGACGAAGGAGTCGGCGGGTTGCACAAGGTGAGTCCAGCACGGAGGGAAGTAGTGGAGAATCTTCTTTTTGGCGAGTAATACTCGGCTCACCTCTTCAAAATAATGTGCACGCCACAATTGTCGAGGAAGATTATTTTTTCACTTACATCACAGTCTCCTTGGTAAGACATGGGCTCTTCTATCCATTGCGGGAATACCGTTTTGTCGTTCCACCCTTTAGGGCCTGTTCGGTAGCAAACTCGTACAATCAGAAAAAATGAAGGATAGGGAGGAGGGGTGAGTTACATGAGGGAGAGAGAGAGAGAGGTGGAGGAGGCCAAGAGGGGGGGGAGAGGGAGAGATACAGAGTGAGGGTGGGAGAGGAGTGAGGGGGAAAGGGATGAGGAGGAAGCATTACAAACCAATAGGAAACGGTTAAACATATGTTCATAGAGAGGAATAGTTAAAGAATAGAGGAAAATAATAACGAAGATGAACAACGAAGATGAACAAAATGTCAAAGATTAAAATTGTTGGAAAATTACCTGGTACATCGTCGGCAAGGCCCTTTAAGGGATAATTTCGACCGCGGTTTGTGAATATTTTTATCGGAGTCTCGATTCGTGCGTTCACTCCTCCCGTGAGTCGTACCATCAATGTCATGGACTCTCCACCGCCCGCAACGTCGGCGTATTTGACGACCTCGTCGTCGCGAAAGCCTAAAGTTCTTTTGTTGTCCATATTTACAATTAAACGAGTCTCGTCCATGTTCTCTACCAAATCCTCGTTAAAAAAACCTATTATCCACCAAAAAAATAGAAATAAACAAAACACAAATAAGTATAATGAAAGGGGTAATAATGTTGGTTAATATTTTTGTCATCTTTAAAAATTGAGGGGGTTACTAAGACAACAAATGTTCTTTTTACACTCATTACCCTCAACAAACACGGAAATGAAACAAAATATAAAAATTTATAACGCAAGAAGCAACAAAAAGAGGGAAATTATCAAGCTTACCCGAGAGAAATCCCCTTTTCAATACGCCGATGTGATATGCCATGGTTCTCTCTATGTATTCCTCTTTCTCCGGACTTAATTGAAGTTTGCTCTTTTGGGCTCGGGCGACAATGCTTTGCTTTTCGAAAAAGCGTTGAATCTAACGCCGAGTGATTGTGGGCTTGATCTCTTCACCATTGTCATTGATAAATTCCGACGCACCATCATTTTTCATTTCGGCAATGATGTAATTTGCCATTTTTCCCACAATGATAATCGACATTTTCATGCCCGCTTTTTGGAATCGGTAGAATTCGTCCACTAAGTCCAAGTGAACTTTGTGTTAGTTTTTGTACATTGGTACGAATCCGTACGCGCTTTTTGTTTCATGCGTGGCATACTTCAGTCTTGGTCATGTACGGACTTTCACGTGAAATGTTAGTTCGCGTCCGCGTGCGGTTTTCACGCGGCAGTACACTTAAATATAAACGTCGTAGGAGGAATCCTTAACAAGAACGTTTAATATTGGAACTTTATATAATTGGGTAAAAAAAAGGACTTTATATTGGGAACGCTATTGTTATGTATTGTTGTGGTTCAGAGTTACATTTCACATTTGGTATCGAAGCAGGTTACGATTCCCGGGCGTAGTTTTTTAAATACGCAATGGGCTCAAGGAAACTTACCTGATCAAATTTAGACCGTAAATTACAAGCCGATCCCTTTGAGCTTGGCTCCAAAATGGTCAATCTCAATGCCGAATTATTTAGTGAATGGGCAGAAATTATGAAAGATAGAGAAAAGAAAAAAAGAAAAAAGAAAGTAAAAGATGAAAAACCTAATGATGATGATGACTTTAGTGACGTTTCCACAAATCATCAAGAAAGCCAATCATGTTTAATGGAACTAACTATGCCATTTGGAAACAATACATTAAATGAACCTTTACGATGAAGAAACTTTGGAAAATCACCATTGGAGAATAAACAAAACCTAAGGATCTGAAGGAAAGAAAAAAATGGATGTTAAGTGTAATTGTAATAGCGGATCGAACTTGTTTATAAAGGGGTATTTAGGTGTTATGATTATAGAGTACTAAATTTGGTAGACGTCCGCGAAAGAATCACGCTATTTGGAGTTATATTCTAAAAGTTATAGCGATGGGTGAATTTAGGTGACAGCATGGGGTCTAAATAACAAGTGGGTATCATTGAAACGGGTTAAGGGTCAAATTAGTACACCGTGGATCGCTATTAGCTCCCATGAGAAGATTCATTTTTGGGTATGTGTTGTATGTGGGGGAACGTGCTTGCAGTTGGAGAGTAAGTAACAAAAGGTGGTTGCTCAGTCTACTATGGAGGCTGAGTATATGGCCTCTTGTTCTTTTGTGAAAGAGTTGATGTGGATGAAATCCTTGTTGCAAGAATTGGGGTATATGAAGGAGGGAGTGCATGAAGTCTTTTGTGATAATCAAGCTGCAATTGAAACCAATCCAAAACATCATTTCAAAGCTAAACATATGGACATAAGATTGAGCTTCGTAAGAGAAAAGTTGAAAACAAAATTTTGAATCTTGTGTATAGACCTGATGAAGAAATAGTGGCTGACATGATGACCAAACCTGTGCCCTCTCCCAAATTAAAGTATTGTAGGGAAAAATGGCGGTTGAAAGAAAAATTAAAACTAAAGTAGAAAATAAGGGGAGTGTTGAAATTAACTAAAGGTTTTAATAGTATTTTCTAGGTCTAAATAGATAGAAAAGAGTGACAAGCGCAGGCAGTCAGCCTCCACCTTCTCTCTCCATCCCCCATACCTGTTGTAGTCACTGAAAGAGGGAGAGAGAATAGTGGAGCCATGGCTACCTCAGCTTCACCAATGCAGGACTGAAGAGTGACCTCAGTCACTCTCAACAAAAAGGTTGAGTCCGGCAAGACTCGAACCTCCGACCTGTACGCATAGCGTAGCCATTTGCTCTAACTGGTCTGTTATAGTAGTTCGCTAGGGTATATAGGGTTTGACATATATTTAAACAATGTTACAGTAGTAATTCCGATTAGAGAAATGTAAACATAGATACATGGAACAAGTTAAATACACTGCGAATAAGATTCCGCACGAAACAAATTAGTAAGACGTTTATTTTAACGGTTGAGATGAGATACTAAATTCTATCTAACGGCGCACGTCATCGCCGAGATCTCGAAATGGTCACTTGGGTATTTTGTGACGTAGCATTACCTGGCGCCACGTGGAGAGATAACATTTGGTCGCGAGAATTCCGGGGAGCGTATGGACGACTGAAAAGTGGACACGCGTCTACTTAATGGCCTTGTCGTACAAAAGCCGTACAGAAAGTTTATCGGCTGTAGTACTTTTTGGTACTGTACATTTTTTTGATTGGTTCGTACAGTCAGTAGATAGGGGTCGTGAGAGGGAATTAGAACTTAGGAAAAATCAGGTAGATGGTCCTCTCTCTCTTTAAGAGTTTGTATAAATTGACATCTTTGCCACCATATAACTTATCGCCTGGTTGGGCATTTTCAAAGATTCTTTTTTCTACAGACTTAGGGGAGTTTAGGATGCACACGGGTGCAAACAAATTGTCATCTAGTTGTAGAATTTAATGGTTTTTAAAGTATTTTCTAGGTCAGAAATAAGAAAGAAGCCGAGGCAGTCTACCTCTAACTTCTCTCTCCAACTCTCAAACTTGTCGCAGTCACTGAGAAATTGGAGAGGAAGCTAGAGCCATGGCTACCTAGGCTATCCTGAGGTTTACGGGAAATATATATTTGGGGTTTATTAAGTAAAAATATATATGCGGCGGCCACAGGATTTGAACCTGGTACCTGCCGACCGGCAAGCTACCGGTAGCCGGTAACCTTAGCCGTTAAGTCTAGAAGTAGTATTACGTACTATATAGTTTGATATCTATTTAAACATTATTACGTAGGATAAATCATTTAACTATAATTTTTTAGGGGATACATAGAACCAGTAGTGTAAAAGTACGAATTGCGGTACAGACAAGAAATCAATACCGCGCATTGATTTCGTAAGCGAAATAAATACAGCGCATGTATTTATTACGGCTCCGATCAAATGTGAATTTAATCGGACGGCCAGAATTAACGTCGAGATCTCGGAAGAAGAATTCGGCGGTTTGTGGGCATCGCCACATCGAATGACACGTGGCGAAATTACATTGGATCGTGGTATCTTCGGAGATTACGACACCGCATCCGGATATGACATGTGTCGACATTTAGGCCATGTTGTACAATTTCCGTACATAAAGTACACCAGCGACTGTACTTTTGTGTACGGAGGAGAAATCTTATTGGTTCCGTACATCAGTAGATAGAGTCTGTGAGAGAGATAGGACTTAGAAAAATTAGGAGATAGGATCCTCTCTTCAGACAGCTTCTGTACAAAAGGTCAACTTTGACCCTCCATAACTTACTACTCAGGGGAGCAAATTCACAGATTCTTTTTGCTATCGACTCACGGAAGTCTTCTCTTCACAGGGGTGCAGGTGGTTAGAGTTTTTGTCTGCCAAGGTGGCATTTATTTTTGCTGAAACACAAAGGGGTCAGGATTATCCTAGAGGCTTCTTGGAAGTTGTCCACTCTGAGGACTTATGGAGGTCTCAGAGTTTCAGCAAATAGCGTTCTAAAATACTTGGCAGGTACCCAGAACATCAAGCTTGTACTCGCAGGGGGAAAGGTAAAGTTACAGACTTGGAGCAATAGCAACTATGGAGATATTCCAAGCCAAAAATCATCAACTGATTTCATTCTAAAGATTGGAAATGGAACTTGCTGCAGGAGCAGCAAGTTACAGAAGGTCACAGCTTGGGTACATGCAAACCGGTCCTCAGGTTATCAGGTGTGAAAACCAGGCAGCCATTTCTATTGCATTTAACCCCAATTATCATTTTAAGAGCAAACATATGGATGTCAGACTACACTTTGTTAGAGAAAATGTGCTTGGAAGATTGATAAAAATAAGTTATTTACTGGATGAAAAGATGGTAGCTGATATGTTAACTAAAGCTCTTTCTGCTCCTAAGTTGCAGTATTGCAGAATGTCTATTGGGTTGAGTTACTGAGTCTGAAGATTTAGGGGAGTGTTGAATTTAGGAAATCTTCATACTCAGTAAACAAGGCAGTGAGGAGAGTCTAAGGACTTACAATAATTTTTCTAAGAAAACTGTAATAATTACCTTATTTAGTATGACAATAGCAAAAGTACTTTAAGTGTATTGTACTTCTGCAAGGACACGCGTCGGCAAAAGAAAATCATACAGGTTTTATGGAAAGGCGCCGACGCACTTTGACACGCGTCATACATCCAACGAACACATTTGAAGAATCGGACGAACGAGGACTTAGCCGATTATCTGGGAAAATTGTGTTACAACATTTTACGTCGACCATAGATTTGAATCGGGTCAACGGACGCGATTCACGTGGGACCACAAAGTGACTCATCACTTTGTACGAACTCAGGTGACATGGGCCACTTGTTCAACAATCATCTGGAGGTTTGCATCCACTACTGACTAAGCACGTAGAACACTACTGTACGATAGACTATGTGTATATATTTGAAACACATTAGTTTGTAGCGTAGCTTAGTAGAATTCAGTGTTACTTTAATCATATTTTTGTCTAGTAGCCAAATAGGGCTTAGAAGTACTAACGATACAGTATGGTATCGTTTCGGTACTTTGTCTTAGCATAGTATAGTACTGTAGTTCCAGACGTAGACATCTAATTAGTTAGTTTTTAGTAGATACTCTCTCTGAATTTAAAGTTGAGTACTTAGCAAAAATTGTATTATCCAGTATTGATATCTAACTCTCCAAGAGACAGTTTTTGGGAAACTTCCAAGTGTTATATCGTATGGTTTATAAGGTCAGTTGGGCTGCAATTTTGGGACTCGACCGACTATATGAGATACTGTAATAGTGTGAAATTTTGGTGCTTTTTGGACACTTGAGTTACTTTCTGCGGTGTATCAAAGTTGGCTGTTTGATAGGATTTCTGGTAGCTTCTGTTGAAGTCTATGTCTACATCTAACTACTACTGCTAGTTCTTCCCCTGCAACTGTGGTTGTAGAACATCAAAAATCTGACAAAACTTACAGTTTCACGTCATTATGACGTTTCCACTACGCGGTTTGTTAAAACGCAGTTTCATTAAAACGGCCTGTCTTAAATCATTATTTGTAATTTTTTACTTAATAAAGTACAATTTTGCAAAGTCAGACATGACCGTACACCACACTTTTCAAAACTGCAGTGTATTAACGTTCGTAAGGAACAATTTAGAATAATGTACTATGTTTATACTGATAGAGTCAAAATTTGGTGTGACGGAATTAGCATACATAACTCTAATTACGATTCGCGGTGTAGTTTGTCTTTTGCAATCAATTTATTAGTGTTGGATTATCTTTTTTTGACATACCTTCAAGTGTTCGCGTATACTCACACCTTTTAGGGTTTTAGGTAGTTAGCGTATGGATGGTATGCCTCCGTACATCAGCTAGGCGTGTGATTGGCTTAAAAATTCAATACACCGCGAATCGTAATTAGAGTTATGAACGCTAATTCGGTCTCCTAAATTTCGACTCTATCACGTTAAATAGAGTACATAATTCTAAATAATTCTTAACGTTATTTAAAGTAATTTTTGAATGAGCGTTAAAAACGTTAATACACTGCTGTTTTGAAAAGTATGGTGTACGGTCATGTCTAACTTTGCAAATTTGTACTTTATTAAGTTAAAAAGTACAAATAATGATTTAGTATAGGCCGTTTTCATGCAACTTGGTTTTAACAAACCGCATAATGCAAACGTCATAATGACGTGAAACTGTACGTTTTGTCAGATCTTGTACTTGTACTTAATTTACAATTGATATATTTAGCGCCCAAATTTACGCCCAAATTAGAGTTATTGATATATTAGAGTAAAATTCCTTTTTGAAAAAGTCATATCACACAAATTAGAGTTCATAACTCTAATTATTTTTATTTTTTTTTAATCTAATTTTTTCTTTACTCTAATAACGATTCGCGGTATAGTGTAGTTTTTTAGTGCATATGAGTACGATTTAGCCATTTTTGGATGTAGGAACAAGTTTATCTCAAAAACTATATGTTGAGTTTTTGGGTTGTTGTTGAAATCGTGCGATTTTTTCCTTATTTCCGATTGCTACGTATAATTCATGACCGTTTAAAAAATCGCAGAAAATCATGATGTACTTTCTGTCTGGTAAACTGAACGGACAATTTACGGAAGCTGTACGGTATTCTACAGTAAATGTACGGTTTTGTACGAAAAAAGTACGGACTTTGACGAAAAGATACTTGCACTTCGTAGTACTTTCTGTCTGGCAAATTTAACATAAATTTTACGCGAAGCGTACGGAATTCTACTTAAAATGTACTGACTATGACGAAAAGAGACAGAACTGCACAGAAAATGTACAAACTGCTGTATATGTAAAATTCATTTTTGTTTACATGTACGGAATAGTACGGACGAAAATTCATTAACAAGTTTTACGATTCTTTAAAAAAGTTCAATGCGTTCGTTACGTACAATTCCTCGCGATTGAATTGTTTGCACTAAAAAGTATGAACAACTATGGTTTTTGACAACTTTGACTGAGAATATCTCTCAAATTACTTCCAAAATCTATGTGTAAATTTGCATGTGTGATCCTTTGTGTTTGACCTCAATTGTGGAGAATTTGCAGACCTACTGTGTGTTTGATTTGTAATTTGTTGTTTGTCAAAGATGCTTGCTAGATTGGCTATGTGTAAGAGTTTCCAGCTTGTTTAATGTAACTCTCAGACCTCCATAAGACCTCAGAGTAGGCAGCTCACACGAAGCCTCTAGGATATCTCTGACCCCTTTGTGTTTCAGCAAGAATAACTGCCACCCTGGCAGACCAAAACTCTGACCACCTTCACCCCTGTAAAGGCAAGACTCCCTTGAGTCTATAGCAAAAAGAATCTCTGAATTTGCTCCCCTGAGCAGTAAGTTATGAAGGGTCAAAGTTGACCATTTGTAAAGAAGCTCTCTGGGAGAGAGGGTCCAATCTTTAATAATCATGCTGCCGCTGTGGATGAAACCATTTCCAAATTGAAAAGTGAATTGAAAGTTGTTAAAGAAAATGGAAATGCTTCAAATGAGAAATTAGATGAACTTATTAACTTACTTCAGACCAAGAATGATATTAATGACCAAAAGGGTGAAAGTAGTAAAAGGAATGCTAGTTTTAGAGAGGATGATCATGATAGACCTAAGAAGATAAGAGATCTAAAATTGTCTATTAGTGAGGCACCATCGTTTGATGGGGCCAAGATTGATGAGTTGGATGCTTGGATTTTTCATATAGAGTATTATTAGGAATCTAGAAATTGTGATCATGATGATTACATTTTTTTTGCTGTTAGCTGTCTGAAAGGCGATGCTCAGATTTGGTATTACACTCAAAGAAGGTCTAAATTGATTCCTGATAATGCTAATTGGGAAACTTTTAAAACCGCGATCAAATCGTGATTCTTTTTTATCACTTTTAAATCCAGAATGGAACAAAAGTGGTTGAACTGTAAGCCGACTGGATCTGTGAAGGATTACATTATGGAATTTGACTCATATAGCATTCACGTCATAGGTTTGACTGATGAAATGGCTAAGTTGCATTTGTTAAATTATCTAAACCCTATACTGAAATCAGAATTGAAACATCAAAAATTTAATAATTTGAAAGAATTACAAGACAAGGCATTGGAATTAGAGGATCAGTTGGGGTATAATCGGGAAACTAGATCACTTAGGGGTAATTTGAATGAAGTATCAGAGTGGGATGAGGGGGAATTTGTGGATGAGGGTCTAAATGCTGGTCTGGTGAATAGGCAAAATATTTTCAGGGGAAATCAGAAGGGTGGACATAGTGTTAATGCGGGAAACAAATTTAACAATAGAGGGGGATACATCAAGAGTCATAAACCAAACAATAATACTAAGAAGCCTAACCTTACCATCCCCACATACATTATTTGTCAGAAAAAGGGTCATAGAGCATTTGAGTGTGCACAACTGAAAAAGATTAATGTTATGACTGTGGAGAGGAGGGACATTTTAGTGGAGAATGCACAAAACCCAAAAAGAAAGTCACTTGTTTCAAATGCGGAGGTCCAGATCATTACGCTAAAGACTGTACAGCTAAAGGTTCTCTCAAAACAGTCGATGTAAATGAAAGTCTCCAAGATGATATTGCATTATACCTAGCTGAGCAAGAAGCCCAAGAGGTGAGAAACGGAAAGGACAAACTGAAAGTCCTCAGTTGAGTCAACCGGATCCAGAAGTTAAAGAGTTAATTGTGGAGGGCAAATTAATGAATGGAAAAGTTAGGATAGCTGAATTTATTATGATTCTCACTACACTGCATAGTTTAAAGAATCCTTTTGATGAAATTCTCAACAACAGACGTGTGTTAGGACAGTTAAGTAATGATGACACCAAACACAGTTTGATTAGATTCGAGTCATTAGTGGAAGGAAAACCGTTGAGAGTAATGGTTGATTCAGGTGCCACACATAATTTTATTTCACATAGATTTGTAGAGGAAAATAAAATTCCTACTGTCATAGGGAAAAGCCTTTACATGTTCAAGTGGCAAATGGTAATAAATCCACATTAGACTTACAAACTGACACGATATAAGTTGATATCCAGGGTCATAAAATGAAAGATGTGTGTGAAATAATGAATATGGGAAGTGAAGAACTAATTTTGGGAAAGCTTTGGTTAAATGAACACAATCCTCAAATTAATTGGGAAATTCACACCTTGAAAGTGAAGTCTGAAAACGGTTGGAAGGTTTTGCAAGCATTATCTCATAAGAAATTGCATAGGAATTATATAAATAACATAACCAGATTCGGAGTGGAAGGTTTGATATCTGCTAAACAATTTAAAAAGCACTTAAAAGATAAAACAAATCATGCTTTCTTGTTATTAGTAACTGAGGCAGTTATTGATCAAAGGGGGGGAGAAAATACTACCATTGATGTCATCACTAAATCAGACACCACTAAAACTCTCGAAAAACTAAAATCTGATTTTGTAACTGACATTTATACATATGATGTTGTTGTTAAAGATTTGATTTTTGAAATTCAAGATGTTTTTCCAAGTGATTTTCCCTCAGGAAGGCCACCTTCCCGAGATGTGGAACATGTTATTAACCTTTAACCTGGATGTAACCCTCCTGTCACAAGAATTTATAAGCACAATTTCTTTGAGCAAGAGGAATTAAAGAAACAGATCAAGGAACTCCTAGAGAAAGGAAATATTCAACCCCGCAAATCACCGTACGGAGCACCAATTCTCTTTGTCCAAAAAGAAAGACGGAACGTTGAGAATGTGTGTCGATTATCGTAGTTTGAACAAGATTACGGTGAAGGATAAGTATCCGTTACCTTTAATTTCTGATTTGATAGGTCGTTTAAAAGGTGCTAAAGTATTTTCGTTGATTGACCTGCGTAGTGGCTTTAATCGGGTGCCAATTAGAATTGAAGATGTTGATATAACTGCTTTCAAGACTAGGGTGGGTTATTTCGAATAGATAGTGATGCCATTCGGCTTAACGAATGTACCGCATACTTCCCAAAGATTAATGAACCAAACCTTTTCAAATTACATAGATGAGTTTGTCCAAATGTTTATAGATGATATTTTAGTTTACAGTGAATCTAAAAAACAACATGTAATTCATTTAAGAAGAATGTTAGAAAGGTTAAGAGAAAGAAAATTATATGGAAAATTGTCAAAATCCAGCTTTCTTAAAAGTGAACAATTATTTTGGGGACACATAGTTAGCGGGGAAGGTGGTAAAACAGATCCATCCAGAATTTTAGCAATCCAAAATTGGAAACAACCAACTAATATCACAGTAGTTAGATCGTTTTTGGGATGGCCATTTATTACAAGAAATTTATCAGGAACTTCAGTATGTCCGCCGCACCTTTGACGGATTAACTTCGGGAGAAGGAGACGTTTGTGTGGGGAGCTGATCAGGATGGAGCATTCGAGGAACTAAAAGGGAAGTTGACCTTTGCCCCTACATTGGTGTATCCTGACCCTGCTGGGGAATTTGAAGTTCTGATCATTACAGAGGCTGGGGAATTTGAAGTTCTAATCATTACAGATGCATCTGATAAAGGTCTAGGTGCAGTCATAAGTCAAAAAGTCGGCAAACACTTTCATCCTATTGCTTTTGAGTCCAAAAAATTCAATGATGCTGAAAAAAACTATACAACACAGGAAAAGGAATTACTTGCAATTCTACATGCATTGGTGAAATGGCGTTGTTATTTGCATAATCAAGAATTTACAATTCATTATGATAATAAAACACTTTCTTATTTACGGAGATTAAGTGATGCACAGATTATGACTGGTAGACAGGTTAGGTGGATGCAGAAATTAGCATATTTCAAATTTAATGTCAAACATATTCATGGGAAGACAAATGTAGTCGCAAATCCTTTAAGTAGATGTTTTGAAATAAGTGTTATGGTTCAAGATGATTTTTTTCTAGATATTATTAGAAATGGTTATGATAAAGCTCCTTATTTTGCTGTGATTTGCAAGAATATTTCGGGAGGGAATTCAGACCCATTGAATGAGAGGCATGTCCAAAACTTTAGACTAGAGGATAGTTAACTGTATTTGCAATCGGGGATAGATTATGCATTCATGAAGTGGGAGACTTAAGAAAACAAATTTTATGGGAAGCTCATGAGCATTTAGGACATATAGGTCGAGATAAAACTCTTAGTCGATTGCAAAGTAGATTGTTTTGGCCTTGGATGGCAAAGGAGGTGTCAAAACACGTGGAAAGTTGTGTCCCTTGCCAATAGAGTAAACCTAGTACCTAAAAACCTAAAGGTCTCTTAAAACCATTGGATATCCCCGAAAGACCATGGGAATCTGTCAGTGTGGATTTTATTGTCAGGTTGCGTGCTACATCTAAAAAGAATGACAGTATCATGGTCGTAGTCGATAGGTTTAGTAAAATGGCAATCTTTATCCCTTGGAAAACCACTCATTCAGTTGTAGATATTACAAACTTATATTTTGACAACTTGGTCAAACATCATGGAGTCCCTCTATCTATAATCAGTGATAGAGATTCTAAATTTATGTTTGCTTTTTGGAAAGAATTAAAGCAAAATTTAGGCTCTGAATTGAAAATGATTACCGCTTATCATCCTTAGACAGATGAACAGATAGAAAGGATGAACCGTACACTAGAGGAAATGCTTAGGAATGTTTGCAGTGGAATTCAGAACACATGGGAATCTAAACTGCCATTAATGGAATTTGCATACAATTCATGTAAACATGTTAGTACAAGATTCTCACCATTTAAAGTTGCATACGGATACCAACCTACAGAAGCATTAGACTTAATAACAGGGGTCATTGAAGAGAATAGAGGTTTTGGAACAGAGTTTTGGGAATACGTTCAAACAGTTTGGAAAACTGTCCGGGATTCATTAGTGGAGGTATAAAAGAGGCAAGAATTAAATGCTAACCGCAAACGGGGTGATTGGGTGTTACGCACAGGTGACAAGGTTTGGCTTCCTCCAACTCATTACAGGTGCAAGATCGAGGGACAATCAGATCCTTCCGGGAAATTTACTCTTAAGTACATTGGACCATTTACTGTAAATGAGATGATATCGTCAGTTGTTGCCAAATTGGACTTTCCGCCTTCAACAAAAATTCATCAAGTGATACACATCAGCCAATTCAACCAGCGAATCTTCGACCAACTAAAAAGAGAATTGGAATTGGATCCCTCAATAATTATAGAACCTGAAGTACACATATGGGTAATAGATTGGGTTGGTCAACGGTTCAAGGTCGGCGATACTATTTTCTAGCAAATGCACTATCTAAGAAGGCCTGAGGATGAGTTGACTTTAGAGGATAAAAATTCTGAGTTTTTACGGAGGTATAGGAGGGATAATAATATAGAAGTCCCGTTTTAAGAATTAAAGGTATTTTAAATGAGGTCAGTTAAAAATAGGAGGGGATGATGTAACAAAAATAGCGGATAGAATTTTTTTATAAAGAGGTATTTAGGTGTTATGATTATAGAGTACTAAATTTGGAAGACGTACGCGAAAAAATCACGCTATTTGGAGTTATATTTTAAAAGTTATAGCGATGGGTGTATTTAGGTGACAACGTGGGGTCTAAAAAACAAGTAATATACCTCTAACCAGTTTGAGGAATACCTGAGAGATGAGGGAGTTCAGCACCACAAAACTGTACCATATTCGGAACAAAATGGGGTAGTTGAGAAGTTAAACGGAACACTAGGAGATAGTGTATGCAGGACATGAGTGAGATTGTGATTACAGATTCAAGGAGATCCAAGATACAAGAGAGCTACCGGATACTTCACATATTCTTATGGACTTCGAGGAGACAGAAGTGGAGGAAACGGACCCGACTTCCATGGATAGGGGAGACGATGAGACAGTAATGAGAAACCCAAGACACCCCTCTATTCCAACTTCAGAGTTTGAGGGAGGAAGAAGGAGCAGTATAAGGATACAAGAGAAACAAGTTGCTCGTAAGGTAACTAAGCTGTCTCATCCTGATGAGCCTTAGACATACTTAGAGGCATTGAACAACCCAGAAAATGACAGATGGATTAGAGCCAAAAATGATGAGATGGCTTCCATCATAGAAACAAATACTTGGGAGCAAGCATATTCTCCTCCAGATAGAAAACCTATTGGCTCCAAATAGGTATTCAAACTAAAACTGAACCCAGATAATACCATTGAAAGATATAAGGCTCGTTTGGTAGCAAAGGGGTTCAACCAGAAGGAGGGGATTGACTATAATGAGACGTTTGCTCCTGTTGTTTGGTTCCCATCAGTAAGGATTCTCCTCAGTGTAGCAGCAGCGGAAAACATGGAAATACATCAGCTGGACATTCAGACCGCCTTCGTCAACGGTGAGTTAGAGGAAGAAATCTTCATGAGGCAACCGGAGGGGTTTGTGGAGAATGGGGAAAAAAGCAAACTCTGTAGGCTCACTAAGTACTTATATGGACTTAATCAAGCTCCCCGACAGTGGAATAAGAAACTAGATGAGTTTCTTACTGGTCTAGGATATATCCAGATCAGCTCTGACCATCCTATCTATATGTTTGAAGATGAAGATGGTGTGATCTTTATCGCAATTTATGTGGATGATCTTCTGGTGTTAAGTAAGTCTTTGAAAAAAATCAATAAGTTGAAGAAAGATCTTAGAAGCGAATTTGATATGAAGGATTTAGGGGGGGCAAGATATATTTTGGGAATTCAAATGGAAAGAGATAGGGGGAAAAGGATCATTATACTCACTCAGAAAGAAGCAATAGGTAATATGGTTGAGAAATTCCAGATGGAGAAAGCAAATAGTTGTACCACTCCCATGGACTTGAAGAAACTAAGTCATGGGAGTGTAGAAGGAGGAGTGATAATCTTAGATGATCAGATGAATCAGAGGAGAGAGAGTTTATGAAGTCCATCTTTTACAAACACGTTATAGGAAGTCTAATATAATTTATGAATTGTACCAGGCTGGATATAGCGGCATAAGTTGGAGTACTCACTAGGAGTCTTAATGATCCTAAAAAGAGAGACTGGGAGGCTGCCAAGA
>JBBHKE010002293.1:0-14005 GCA_037447655.1 Zygnema cylindricum
GGAGGGAGAGAGGGAGGGAGAGAGAGAGGGAGAGAGAGAGAGGGAGAGAGAGAGAGAGAGAGGAGAGAGAGAGAGCGAGAGAGAGAGAGAGAGCATGCCAGTGAGCAGGGTAGAGCTCTTAACAGGATCAGAATGAGCTCACTTGAGAGTCTGATGTTGAAGCTGGGCCTTGGCGTTATCCACTGCCGTCTTCCATGCATTTAAATCTCCCTGCTTGTTAGCAGGGGGCGGTTCTAGGCCGTACCGTGTCACGTCTATGGTTGCAGGAGGCCTACCCGCTCTAACGCGCTCATACTCCTTGGCAAGCATGGGACATTCCTGCATAGAACACCAATGTCCGTTACGGCGACTGTGTAACTGTAACAGTAACCGCGAACGGTGACTGACTGTGACAGTGACAATGAACTTGTATGAAAGCCTGGGGACTCTTCTAGATAGAAAACATCGTGTATTATGGTACTACTGTCGACAACATCATGTCAGTGCCGCTTAATTTCACCCCTCGAACCTGGAAGAGTGTCAAAAACACTAATTGCTTTTTCATAAAGCTAATTTTTTTTACCGTTCGAACCAGCCACGTCATTCATAACTGAATTAGGATAAATAACACTGATGAAAACCCCACAGCAATAATGTCTTTGCTCTAATAACACTTTTCTTAACTTTAAAAACACTAACAGAAACCCCGCCCTAATAATTTCTTTACTCAGATAACAACAGATGGTATAGTTGTTTGGTTTGTACCACACATATCCATACAATTTTTTTAAGATCACCTAAAATAGTGGTGTCAGACTAATTCCTATACCCAGATTTCTTACAGAAAACGCTATACAATCACTGCATTTGCATTTTTTTCTCAATTTTTCCAAATGGTAAACAATATATCAAGCGTATAAACCTAAACCAGGTCAACCTGCTCAATTCTCCACTTGCTATAAAATGTATATGAAAAAAAATCAATATTCCTCTACCATACACAAATTTTCCTCTGTGTGTGCTTTCCGCCACTATTAGTGTGTACCACACCAATTACAATTATTTTAATTTGACAGACACCCTAACCCCTCTCCTCTCTTTTCCTCTCCCTCTTTTCCTGTCCTCTTCCCTCTTCTCCTCTCCTCTCCTCTCTTGTACTCTGCTCTCCACTCCTCTCCTATCCTTTCCCGCCCTCTCCTCCCCTCATTTCTTCGTCCTGGTGGCAACTGTAGAACAAACTTTTGTCCTATCCACAGGGACGTAAAAATACCACACTAAAAATGAAAAAATATAAGTACAATGAAAAAATATAAGTACAATGAATTATTTCTTAAAATGGTCCGATAATGAAAAACATCCGTACAGAAGTACAGAAAAACAGGAGAAGTAACTACACAACTATATCTAAACTTCGCCAAAATAACTCCAATAACATAGAATACAAAAACAAACAAAAAATTGAAGCAGCTACGGAGGTTAAAACCCTGCAAACACTAACCCTAAAATATAAGACCAACGACAGAAAAAGTAAAAAACAATTAGTGTACACCATTTTAATTTATGTATTTTTTTATAGTGTGGAGTACGGAACGTGTCGGTGCGTATTAAAATGTACTTTTTAGTTATACAAGTACGGATATTTTAATAAATATTTGCTATCACACGAAAAATTGCCCTGTTAGTGTACATTTATTTGTCGCGTATTGCCTACACCCTAAAAAACCGAAATTAGAGCTAGGAATTAATTAGAGTGAAAGTATGCGACAGTGTACGAATTGTCAGAATTGTACATTTACCTATATTACTGTGAATATCCTCTCGACAAATCAGCTGTACCCATATTGGCGTTCGTTGAAAAATTAGTGTATAACTTTTTTTTTGAATTTTTTCTAAGTCAAAATTAGTGTACATGACACTAAATTATTCTACACACTAATAGTTTCTACACGCTAAATACGATCGACGGTGTAGCGTTTATATAGCCGTGCCGTTTGCTGTTTTCACATGTCGGTCGACGCTGACAAGCGCTGCCAATCTGACGGTGCTCACATGTCTTCACAGGTCAAAGATAGTCAACGGTTTGGCCGTCAAATCCTAGCACAATTGTACCAAATACGTACTATTGTGCATGTCGATGGTACAATTATGTGCCCAACCAAAATGTCTTTTGCGCTATCATTTCCCGTTTATTTTATTTCACTCGCTAAATTATGCCCGGACTATGTGGCTCAATACTAAGCTAAAAAGCGTTTGGAACACTAATTTGAGTCAAGAAAACACACCCTCAACTAGAGTGATTAACCATAACGATGTGCGCTTACATTTTCCTACGGAATGTAATTATAGCGCGAGCGCTCAGATTGGTAGATCTATAAAGCTAATGTCTTATTGACCAACTACAAACTTGAAGTGATTTTATCTGGAACTATATCGCCTGTTGCTCATAGAGTTAAAATGGGTTTCTATCAGCGAAAAAGTGTGGTACTGTAGTTTTACCAAATTTCATACGTTTACTTACCATGTAGTACTACTTTTTCTTAATTAACCTTTACAAGAGAACAGACTAAGATTATCGAAGGGTCCAGGGCAAACATTGACCGTTCGACTATTTTTAGGTCCTCGTCTAGGAATAATTGCTCCATTTGGCTATCTAGATGGCTATCGTCCTCAATTGACCTCGAGGAGGAGGGTAGGCATCTACACACCGTTAGAATCACTACACTTGGACGGTGTAACTTAGTCTTATAATGGACTACCACGTCGCAAAAGTCATATGATAGACAAGGTGGACGCAAATGCAACAAAAACCAACAGAAAATCATTGCCATAAGATACTTGTTTTAAAGACGTTTTTGCCGTAAGATACTTGTTTTAAAGACGTCTTGGAAGGACAAGGTTGAAAAGACAACCTTTATAAGGGCGGGGACCCTTTTTTTTTTCTTATAAAAAAGAAAAAGAGTTTTGTTTATAAAAGATAAGGTTTAAAAGCAGCCATTAAAAAAGACAAAGCCTCTTAATACCACGAGGGGACATGGTTGATACTTATAGTGTTGTGTATCGATAGGATTTTGCCGATAACCGGCATGTCCCATTTTTTAGCGTACCGATGATCGATACATTGGAACGATATACCAGTACTGGTGTTATTGCGATAAAAAACCGGTAATATTAGTTTTTCGTCACGATGATACTTGTACCAATAACTATCGTTAATAATTGTATGGTTTATTATGTACAGTTTATATGGTTTATTCCACAGACGCACCACCGACCCCTTCCCCCTCCCCCCGATCTCATACATCAACCTCGATATTTGCTTAGTTTTGGTAGTATACTTTTAGCAATATAAACTACTATTTTAAATTTGTTTTGTAACGTTAATGAGCTGCACTGTCCGTACTGAGCTCTCGTTATACAGAGTACGGAGCAGATTGTCATACGTGGCATGCCACGCTACATACAATCGGTAATATAATATAATATATTATAAAGTACTATCATAACGTACTATTTTTTTTTCTACTTATCTCCGGTAAGGAATTTGTTGGTCTCGGAGCGATATATCGAGACCCCTCACTATTCGATAACCGATTAACTATCGCTATCGGTTTTATTGCGATAAGTTTATTGCCGATACACAACATTAGATATTTCATTCGATATAGTGATATACGATAAATATAATGTTAATAATATAGAGGTATTGTATTTTAAGAACCAAGTACGGTAGAAATATGGGAAAGGTACTTAGGGTACAGCCCAATGTAATTGTAATTTAGCAAACTTAATTTTTATTCTAGCGCAGATTCTTTGTACACTGTTTTCAAATGTCCCAATGTGTAACAACAAAATTGTTACTTAAACTGCCAGTAATCGTATCCGTACGATTACTGTCGGCGCCTGATGGAGAAATGGCCTAAGTGTGTGGAAATTGTATGCGTCGACAATGCCCTTGACAGTCGTCAACGTGTACAATCTGTCTTGACGCACGTATTTTTTAAAACCTTCTGGAACGTCGCAAGACACATCATATTTTTTGAAACGTTTTGGTACGTCGCATGTCCTTGCGTGACATTCTAGACACACAGCCTTCTAGCCATGGTTGAACAAGATGCTTTTGTGTTTGCCTCTCTTGTTCGGTCGCCATGAATGGACATAAAATTTTTGAGGCCCCTGCTAACTGATTTTTTTTTTTTTTTGGGCGCAGTCGCTGGATTTTTCCCAACGTGACTTGGTTCGCGCACGTGCGACCGCCCTCAGCATTGTGCCTTCCTCCATTGGTGTCGCCAAGTAGTGAAGTTTAGAGTGAAGGAGAGGTAAGGTGAGCAAGATGAGAGAGGCGCGCAATGGCGCTTTCACGGATTTCTCACCTCTCCATGAAATGGCGTTGAAGCCTTGAGATCCTTGCAAAAAAAAACCCGTGAAAGGTGAAAGCGGACAAAAAGAAACAACCCGCGTTCTTTTTCTTGTCGTCAAAAACCTTTGAAAACCTTCGGCATGTGCGTTTATGTTTTAAGTATTTGTGAAAGCGGTGTTACTTTATTCAAAACACATCGAAGTTTGAAGATGACGTGACAGTAGGTCGAAAAAACACAAGATGACAACTTGTCGTACATCCTAAGTTAAAAGATGACGCAAATTGTACTCTACATTTTTGTTCCTACAAATGTAACTTACACGGCGCTACGTACGACAGTAAGTTTTTCAGAAAAACGACAAAAAAAAAACCCACCCTTGGCTACATGGGGCCTTACCCTTAGTCTTAATTGATTCCACGTCAATTGTATCAAGTACAACCATTCGCTAATAGTGCTAATCACTTTACTTAAAGTGATTGTTCGCTTCACAAATCATAATTTAGTGTTGATTAAACTATTTCATTAGGTGGCCCATACCCAGCCATGATGCAAAACATCTTTTAGTGTAGTGAAAACCGATACGTTTTAAATGGTGACGATTCAATAACTCGACACGATGGCTGGTATACACAGTCTATCGAAGTTAGGGTGAATAACACTCATTCGGTAACGACTTTTTCTGGCCAAAAATCACTAAATAGTGTTAGATAACAATAATTAACGAAGTGGGCTTTGAAACGGCAATGTGTCTCTGCGCCTAATTAATATCATCGATATTTCAGTATTATTAATAATTTCCTTTAAACTAATAGCGAAATGGGCAAGTATAGGACGTCATCTTAAAAACGTACATATCAAACAAATAAAAGTTCTTTGAAAAAATAAAACTTGTTCTTCTCTTGTTAAGCCGAAAAACTATTGCTCATATTGCACATACAAAGTATTGTCAATGAAGACATATGGAATCAGTCAAAATAGTTTAATCTCGGTCAAAGCTTACTATATGCGACAGGCTATACATATAAACTAAATTTACTGAAAAGGATCTTCATCTCTTTTATAGCTAAGGAATCTAGTTACGAGACTAAAGGTTGAAGTAAAGTTAAAACCTAACTAGTATACAAAAAGGTAAGAGGGTCCCAATGGAACCTTTCGAATTGGAAAAACGCCTAATTATTTTACAAAACATGTGAGCCTTCAAGTAAATGAAAAGAGAAAGAAAAAGCTTTCTTTTCCCATTCTCTAACAAAAGGATTATTATTACGTCAATTTGTGACTGATAAATGTTGAAGGAGAGAAAAACAAACAATCATCAGAATTGAATCCATCGAAATTGCAAGCCGCAAGTACAAATTCGAGACTTTCCACCGGCCAAATAGCCAAAGAACGAAGTTCTTCTCCTTTTTCAAAAAGTCTCCAGTGAAATTCGACAAGAATCTACATAAAAAGATAGGGAAAAGGATGTGTAAAATGGTATGTACAAAGGTACAGAAGAACATACGCAGCTTTCTAAGAATGGAAGGTTGAAAAATATGCCATATCAAAACATAAATTACATGGTATATATTTCCTAAAAGTTTATATATTTTGAGCTTATTCTCACTTCTAGAATCAACACGTAAAAACGTACAAACGGGAAGCAGTTGTCACATACAAACTAGAGATTAAATTTCTGTTTTCAAAAACTCCATACCGAAAACAAGTCATTGTATAACGTAATAATTAATTCTATGATTTGTTAGAATAAAAATGAAAAAGAAAAAGAATACGAATACAAATACAAATATAAGAATATAAGTATGTAACAGAATAAGAATTCAAAAATATTAGAATATACGAATATATGACTAAAAGAATGTAAGAATATAATAATATAAGAATAGAGGAATATAAAAACATAAGAATGAAAGGACACAAGAATACAAGAATACCAAGAATATAAGAATATAAGAACGCATGAAAAAGAACGGGAAATAAAAAGAAAACGAGAAAACAAAAAAAAGAGCTATACCTGACAAACTTTGGGTGGACTTTGAGCCTCTTTCCATCCAGCAATACCTCCAAACTCTCCACCTTCTATGTCCATTTTCAGAATATCCACCTGAAAACAAAAATACAAAAGAAAAAATGAAAGTAAGAGAAAATGGCCGAATAAAATTTTAAACCATTTACGGTTAGCGGGATTTTTTTAAAACACCAAACTACAAGTTTGTTGTTTGATTTTTCCTAAAAAAACAAGCTGCAAAATTGTTACTGAGCTTTTCTCATAAGAAGCCAATCCATAAAATTGATAGTTAATACTTCTTAAATAACCGAGCAAGATGTTCTTCAGTGGGTTTTTGTTTAAAAAACCATCCAATTTTCACCAGTTGTGAGCACTGAACTTCCATACTCTGGTTCAGAAAATACAAAAAACGTTGGGTATTTATAACTCACATTAACAAATTATTTTCTGACATTCATTTTCTTAGCTTTTAAATCGACCGGTTTATATCCATTTGACAATAAAAAAACATGGAATATTATAAATTCCATTGCATAAAAACCAGATTCAACCAAATCTCTTTCCCTTTTACCCTTCAACATCCTATTATCCTTCAAAATCCTATTATCCTTCAAATTCCTCCTCCGAAAAAACTATTTCTAATTCAAGATTTCAAAGAGCATACAAAAGAACCAAAAACGATGATTCCATAATTGATTCTCGACTGACAGCAACATCCAGCATTCACTTGCCATGGCCAACATTCTTACAGCCTCACCAGCCTTACTAGGCGCGATTAGTTTGAAGACAAGGAAACCTATAGAAATGGGAAAAAATGCATAATTCCTCGTCTACCACCTTTTAGCAATCTCCACAATAGCAACTCACTAATAATCAAAATTTTACTAGCACATCATCCTCAGAAATTAGACAATACCTCGCCTCCATAAAAAGCGAGGAAACAAGCAAATTTAAGAGATACGAACTTGTGATGGTGGAAGATCACCGCAGCACACAACAACACAACAACATTTGTTTTCACTCTCCCTTCAGATCCACTTCGTCTTCACTTCTAGAAGTCCAAATTAAATCTCCCAGTGGAAGGTCACTCTTTCAATGTTGGCACATGAGAAGCGGAGAGCATATACAAGAACCAAAGACAAAGATTCCCACAATTGATTCGGAAACTTACAACAGTGATCGCTTTCATTTTCCATAGCCTCACCAAGCGGCAAAATGTAGAATGAGTACCAATTGAAAACATGAAGAAAAACAAACACCTTTCCCGAGGGTAAAAACACCATAAGATAAAGCAGGACTTTTCGCACTCACATTTTACTTCACGTTAAAGAAACGCCGAATCTTCTTTCAAATGCCTCGTTTGATGGACTGAAGATTTTATGTAACGAATAGTCACCACTCTCTATTTTGGCCTTCATCAGGGCATAATAACGTGGCTTCAACCGCTTTTCAAGTGACAATCCAAGAACCGCTGGGTAGGCAGGCACATCCTCTATGCTGCGTCCCATTTCCTTCACCAAAAACTCCAATTTTGGGCGGAGGGTATTCCAAGAGGAGGCTAAAAGCGCTGGGGAAAATCGAATCAATTTTAGGATTTTCTCTTCTCCAAAATGTTGTTGAAGCTGTTTGTACGTGTGTTTCATTGTGGAAGTTGAAGCCATGAGCATGGACGGGTGCTTCAACAAAAGCCGTTTTGCAATGTCATTGCCAAACAATTCCTGTAGTCCTTTGGCCCTTTGTTGTAATGCTCGGGGGTTTGGACGACCAAGGACAGGAAATTTTGAAAGAAAAGTTACACCGAGTGGATGGGGGAAAATGGCTTTGACTCCCTCAATCCCCTCTTTAATGCTTCTTTCACTACCTGAGATTACAACTGGGTACTTCTCGAACATACAAGCAGAGATGGGCATATTTAGACCCGCCCAAAGTTGCAATTTGGAGTCAAGAGTGGCAGGAAGAGAGTTTACAATCGCAGGGAATGTCGAAATCATTTTTCCCAGATTTTGCACTTTTAAAGTGCCTTGGAGATAGTTGAGTACGGATTCATGTTGCTCATCTGTACCAGAAAGAAAACTTTGATTTGGACGAGCCTCTCTTTCCAAAATTTTGAGGAACTGTTGCGATTCGATTCCATACCTTCGGAAAATGGCCGCCTTCCTAAGAATATGCTGTTTGTTTTTCACAAGGGCGACAAAAACTCTCTTAAAAATTTGCCGGAGCTGCGGCTTCGAGCATCCCAGACTGAGCAGAATCTTGGTGACATCTGCCACGTCATCTTCTGGCCCTGCCTCGTGCTCTCTCCCCCTTGCCACGTGGTCTCGTCCCTCTGCCGCATCCCCTCCTGGTTTTGCGGCGTGCCCTTCCCCGCCCCCCGCCCCGGGCTGGTCTTCGGCCTCGCATCGGGCCTTGGGTGGGCGGCGAGGGCGACAGTGCAGGCGGGCGAACTGCTGCCAGGAGGAGTGGTGGGGGGGTGCGGCTGGCTTGGCTTGTGGCACGTGTGGAGGGAGAGCTGGCGGCCGGCTGGACGGAGAGAGCAAAGCGAGGAGAGAAGCCGGGGAGCCAGAGAACGGATGGAGGGAGCTGGCCATCGGATTGCCAAGGGGGAATGAGAAAGGGGAGAAAAATCGCAGCAGGGGAATGGGAGAGAAGGGAGAGCAGAATAGGAGTGTGATTTGGAGGAAAGTGGTGTCTAATAACAGTCTAAAATGTAAACAATTGTGTAGGCCGCCTAATTCAACGGCTATCTTTTGACGGTCGTTTTGAATCGAAATTCAAATGTCTCCGTGCATCCGTACAGACAGTGTTCAAATTTGAATGGACTTATCACGTGTGGTGGTTTCCCAATAATACAGTTTCATCGCTACAGTACATTAGTTGCAGCTGATACTGTAGCAAGACTCATGTAAACGCGGGACATAAACGTTGGCCGGTTAACTGAACAAAAATTTTAGGGCGTCGTACGGAAATTTACTAAAAAACTGGTGAACATGGGACTGGAAAAGGACGGCTGACACAAAATTACAACGGACGCAAAATAACACTCTGCGCGCCGTTGGAATTGAACGGACGACTTGGAATGAGAAAACACGAGCGGACGGGCTAGCGTGAGTGCCGGCATCGTGGAATGGCTTTTTTGGCAGCTTTTGTCAAAAAAGCCGACAGATTGACACGTGGCAGGTCCGGAGTGGATTTGAAGGAATTAAGGACAAAGACATGGCGTCGGATGTGAAAGGTACATCGTTTTTATTGGATCCGTATAAAAAATGTACAGATTTCATGGCGGCTACGGTACTTTCTATGCTTGTACACGTCCGGAGAATAAGACGTACATTTGAGTGTACATACCGTACATTTATCTGTACGGTCCGTACAGTTATCACCGATAATTATCGTTATCGGCATTATCGCCGATAAGTACCCGATATCATCGGCTACTTATCGGCGATAAGACCGATGTTGATATATCGTACCAATATATCGATTATCGGATACCCGAAAAAAGGCCCATATCGGTTATCGACAAATCCTTACCGATACACAACACAACAAATTTGAATGGACTTATCCCGTGTGGTGGTTTCCCAATAATACAGTTTCACCGCTACAGTACATTAGTTGGAGCTGGTACTGTAGCAAGACTCATGTGAACTGGCGCGAGTAAAAGCGACGTGGCGATGTACCATGTTATAAGTTTTGCGGCATATGGCGTCAACCGTCACGTCAACAAAATTGGCGTAGCGCCAATGAAACTGATGAGAAACTAAGTCGACAGTACAGTATCGCTCGCTTTTTGCATATTATCACGTCAACAGAATGTCGGAAACAGAAAAGGCCGATAAGCTGAACATCGATGTTTCGGCCATTCTTTCAAAACCATCCACGTGGCATGCGTCGGTATGCATCTACCAATTGTCGGCCTCTCGAGCTTCGGCCCGATACGCATTGCAATGCTCGATTCACGGCGGACTATTGCTCATTTATAGAGAGCAGACTCGACTGCACTCAGATGCCGTTTTGGAATATTAGGGAAGAGTAGTCTCGACCCATATGAACTTCTGAAGTCGAAAAGGTGTTGGAACACCTTTTTCCTCAATTTCCCTGTTTGCTTTCTTGTTTTTGACTCTTGCGCGTGGAAAGTATTCTAGCTTTTCTTTCACAGTCAAAATGCAGAAATTTAAAAACATTGCGAAACTATTCAGAAGATAATCTACAAACTTATCTTGCTCAACCGTTTTCAGTTTACTGTTTTTCTTTGTAACTGGCATATACCTAGTGGTGAGGATAATATACCTAGATACAATGACCGACTGTATCAGTGTTAAGCGTTCACTAGTGTTAATGCGAAAATTTAAATTAACAACACTAATTTAGTGCAAGGGGACTTGGCAGATTGTAGCTCACGTCCTTCACTCGCATTGTTAACACTTTTTTATGATTTTTAGCTAAAAAAGTCGCGAGTGGATTGGGGGTTATCAACTCTAATAATTATGAGCAGGGTAAGTAGTGATAATACTTACATTGAATCATAATTTTAAAAAATATCCCGATATAATATGATTAATGCATCCTATCGAAATCAGTAATATCTTAATAAAAACACAATACATCATTCAATATAGTGGTGTACGAGAAAACTTTACGTTAATAGTACAGAGGTACAGTATTTTAAACACAAAGTAAGGTAGAAACAGGGAACGAGAAGTACTTAGTCTGAATTTGAGTGATTCAACGTCAATTGTATCAAGTACAACCATTCGCTAATAGTGTTAATCACTTTAATTAGAGTGAGTTTTCTTCACATAATCATGAATTAGTGTTAATTATAGATTTTAGTAGGTGGCCCATAATGGGCCACGTTGCAAAACATATTTTAGTGTAGTTTAGCGGTGACGATTCAATAACTAGAAAAACCAATGGCCAGTATACGCAGCCTATCGTAGTTAGTGTTAAAAACAATCATTCGGTCGCGACTTTTCTGGCCAAAATCATAAAATAGTGTGGTTAACAATAATTAATGGAGTGGGCTTAGAAACAGCAATGTCTCTCGGCGCTTAATTAGTATCATCTATATTTCGAAAATACCCATAGTTTCCTTTACACTAATAGCGAAAATGGGCTGTATAGGACCTCATCTCAAAAACATACATTTCAAACAAAAAAAATGCCTTTAAGAAAAAAGATCTTGTTGTTAAATAACGAGTGCCTCATATTGCACACAAAAGATATGTTAATGGAGACATATGGAATCGGTCAAAATAGTTGAATCTCGGACAAAGCCTACTACATAACACAGGCTATACATATAAACTGAGGGAATTACTGAAAAAGGATCTACATCTGTTCTACAACTAAGTAATCTAGTTAAGTCTTCCTTTTTAAGAAGTCTTCCGTGGAATTTGACAAGAATCTGCATAGAAAGCTATGGAAAAGCATATGTCAAAAGATATGTACAAAGGTACCTAAAATTTCGTAATTTTCTAAAAGAGGAAGGTCGAAAAATACGCCATTATCAGAATGTAGAAAACATGGTATAAACTTCTTAAACAACTTATGAATTCTGAGCTTAATCTCACTTCTAGCATCAGAATTCCCGTAAAACATACAGATGGGAAACTGTTGTTAGATAGAAACCAGAAATAAAATTGTTATGAAAAAACTCCATTTAATAGAAGAGTCAATGTGTAAGAAATAATTCAAAATGGAAACCATAGATTGTAATATTTGATTTGTTTTTTTGTGCTTATTCCTCTCACATGAGCTAGAAAGAAAAAAAAGAATGCGAATACAAATACAAATAAGAATGTAAGAATATAACGATATAGAATATAAGAATATATGAATATACAAATATAAGAATACATGAATATACAAATATGAGAATATAAAAATATAAGAATATAAGAAAATAAGAATGTAAGAGTATAAGAATGTAAGAATATAAGAATGTAAGAATATAAGAATATATTTATAAGAATATAAGAATATATGAATGTAAGAATATAAGAACGTAAGAATATAAGAACGTGAGAATATAAGAACGTGAGAATGTAAGAACGTAAGAATGCAATAATGTAAGACTATAAGAATGTACGAATGTAAGAATGTGAGAACGTAAGAATGTAAGAATGTAAGAATGTAAGAATATAAGAATATAAGAATATAAAAAAATAAGAATAAGAACGGGAAACAAAAGGAAAAAAAAGGAGAGAGAAACAAAGAGGCTATATCCAACAAACTTTGGATGGATTTGCAAAGAAAGCAAGAATACAAAAATAAGAAAGGGAAAATAAAAAAGGAGAGAAAAAAAAAGTGCTATACCTGACAAACATTGAGTGGATTTTGAGCCTCTTTCCATCAAGCAATACCTCCACACTCTCCACCTTCCATGTCCATTTTCAGAACATCCACCTGAAAACAAAAATACAAAAGAAAGACTGAAAGTAAGCGAAGATAGCCAAATCGGAAAACTGAAAAACCTTCTATGCTTAGTGGAATTTTATTTGAATACCAAACTACAAAAATGTTATTTCCTTTTTCCTAAAAAAACAAACTGCATATATATATAATTGAGATTTTCTCAAAAAAAACCAAACCATAAAATTGATAATGAACACTTATTATACAACAGATCAAGATCAGTAAGTGAACCACGCAAATAACGCCATTGTTAGCATTCATCTTCCATCCCAAGGTTCAGAAAATACAAAAAACGTAGGGTACTTAAACTCACATCGACAATTTCTTATGTTCCATTGCTTTTCTTCTTTTTTCGGCAACCAGTTAGTATCCATTTGACAATACACAAACTAGATGACATAAATTCCATCGACTAAAAACCAGAATCAACCAACTGTCTCTCCCTTTTATCCTCTAACATCCTTCCAAGGCCTTCGTCCTATGATACTCATTCTAATTACGGATTTTGCAAAGAGAACTTAGTCTCTTTCTCCTGTCTCTCTCCCAACATCTCCTTTGTAAGGAAACAGATCAGAGACATAGACAGAGAGAGGCAAAGAGAGAGAGAGAGAGACATCAAGATAGAGACACGAAAAAAGATAGACAGAAACAGAGACACCGAGAAACAAAGAAAGAGAAAAAGATGAAAGAAAACAAATAGATTTGCCAAGAGAGATGGAGGAAAAGACAGGAGAGAGGGAAGAAAAGACAGGAGAGAAGGAGAAGGGGAGAGAAACAATTTAAACAACCTTACCTTATACAAGAGGGGAACAGAAAGACAGAAGAAGAGAGAGACAGTGACAAAGACATAGAGATACAAAGAGACAGATATCCAGATAGAGACAGAGAGACTAGGACAGAAAGAGACAGAGCATACACCAAGAATCACCGAACAATAGAGTGGAAAAGAAAGAGAAGGAAAGACAAAAAGAAATAAGAGAGGGAGGGAGAAGGAAAGAGAATAATCAATACGACAGCAATAGACACAGAGAGACACAGAGACAATGACACAGAGAGAGAGAGAGAGAGAGAGAGAGCGAGAGAGAGAGAGAGAGAGAGAGAGAGAGAGAGAGAGAGAGAGAGAGAGAGAGAGCGAGAGAGAGAGAGAGAGAGAGAGAGAGAGAGAGAGAGAGAGGGAGAGAGAGAGAGAGAGAGAGAGAGAGAGAGAGAGAGAGAGAGAGAGAGAGAGAGAGAGAGAGAGAGAGAG
>JBBHKE010002294.1:0-22500 GCA_037447655.1 Zygnema cylindricum
ATTATGATGTGGCATAAGAGGCTTGGGCATGTGAATCTAGATAAGTTAAGAGAGATGAAAAAAATGGGAGTGGTGGAAGGAATTAAGTTCAGTGAGAGTGATAATATAAGTGATTGTAGTGGATGTGCTTAAGGTAAACCACACAGATTACACTTTCCTAAAACAACCACTTATAAGGGAGAAAAAATTCTAGATCTAGTACACACAGATATTTGGGGACCGGCTAAAGTGCCCTCACCGGGGGGGAAGAGATTTATGATGACAATCAGGGATGATTGGTCTCGCTATTCCCGGGTGTATTTTTTGAAAAACACGTCAGAAGCTTAGGATTGTTTTAGACAATATAAAGCATGGAGTGAAAAAATCCATGAAACTCCAATCAAGAGAGTAAGGAGTGACAATGGTGGGGAGTATACTTCTAACCAATTTGAGGATTTTTTGAGGGAAGATGGAGTCCAACACCAAAAGACAATTCCAGAAAACCTGGAACAGAATGGGGAAGGTGAAAGGTTAAATAGAACACTAAGTGATAGTGCTAGAAGTATGTTGTTAGATAAGAAGATAGGAAAAAGGTTTTGGGCAGAAGCAATGAACTCTGCTAATTACCTCAAAAATAGAGTTCTTACTTCAGCTATTAAAGATCAAACACCTTATGAGAGATGGACAAGCCGGAAACCAGACATATCTCACTTAAAGGTTTTCGGCAGTCAAGTATTTAGTCTTGATACAGATCGGTCTAATTGGAAGCTAGATCCTAAAGGAAAACCGGGATACTTATTAGGATATGATGAGGATGTTAAAGGATATAGAGTTTATGATCTAAAAAGGGAAGATATAATCTTAGTAAAGCATATAGTATTTATGGATGAAGGAAAGTCTGTGGATCCCTTCAAGTATTCAAAGTCAGTAAGAATCAGATTTGAGTAAGAAAATTCCGATGACATTGAGCTTTCTAACTATCCACGTTTTAGAGAAGATGACATTCTTGCAGGTACGAATCAGACCGAAAAAGACTTGGCTGTGGAAACTCCAGTAACAACTCTACCTGAAGCGGAAGACGTGGTGGAAATTGATTCGCAATCAAGGGATAGGGTGGAAGCCGAGATTGTTCGAAAGAATCCACAAGAACCATCTATTCCGGCCTCAGATTTTGAGGGAGGAAGGAGAAGTAGCAAAAGATTGCAAGAAAAGCAGGTTAACAACAAGGTAAAAAACTCACTCATCAAGATGAACCTCAGACTTATGGAGAGGCGATGACTTGTCCTGAAAGAAACCGATGGAAGATAACCATCAATGAGGAGATGGCCTCAATTATGGCAGCCGATACTTGGGAGCTGGTGGACTGTCCACCTAACCAAAAATCAATCGGTTGTAAGTGGGTTTTCAAATTAAAATTGAATCCAGATAACACAATCGAGCGCTACAAGGCCCCATTAGTGGCAAAGGGATTTACACAAAAGGAGGGAATTGACTACGAGGAAACCTTTGCCCCGGTCGTCAAATTTCCCTCCGTCGGCATACTTCTCAGCCTAGCGGCAGCGGAACACATGGAAGTGCACCAGATGGACATCAAGACAGCCTTTTTGCATGGAGAATTAGAAGAGGAGATCTTTATGCGACAACCAAAAGGGTTTGTGGAGGTAGGAGAGGAGAGTAAGGTATGCTGACAGATTTAATCTCTTTATGGTTTGAAACAGGCGCCTCGACAGTGGAATAAAAAGCTTGATGAGTTTCTTTTTGGTCTGGGATATATCCGGATCAACTCAGATCACTCAATCTATGTTTTCGAAGATGAGGAAGGTTTTACATTTATTGCACTTTATGTTGATGATTTGCTTGTTTTAAGTAAATCAATGGAAAAACTTAATAAAGTGAAAACCGATCTTAAAGGGAGATTTGAAATGAAGGATATGGATGAAGCAAAATATATTTTGGGAATTCAAGTAGAAAGAGACCGAAAAAGAAAGATTATAAGATTGACTCAAAAAGAAGCAATCGGGAACATTGCTTGAAATTTTTCAAATGGATAAAGCTAATAGTTATACAACTCCAATGGAGTTGAAGAAGGGAAGTGAGGGGAGTGAGGAAGAAGGAGTCATAGTCTTAGACGAGGAATTATCTCCTGAAGAACATAAGTTCATGCAGACTATTCCTTACAGGCAAGTAGTCGGAAGTCTAATCTATTTTATGAATTGTACACGGCCGGATTTAGCTGCTGCTGTAGGAGTGCTGAGTAGAAGTCTAAATGCTCCCACTAAGAGGGATTGGGAGGCAGCTAAGAGAGTCCTTAGACATTTTATAGGAACTAGGGATCTATGGTTGCATTCGGGTGGGGAGAATACTGATATCACTACTTGGAGTGATGCCACTTATGGTGATGCTCGGATGAGGAGATGCACTTCTGGATATGTATTATATGTGAGTGATGGGGCTTGCTGTTGGAGTAGCAAACAACAAAAAGTTATTGCTCAGTCCACCATGGAGGCTGAGTATATGGCCTCTTGCTCTGCTGTAAAAGAATTGATGTGGGTCAAGTCTTTGCTTCGTGAGCTTGGTCACCTTAAGAGTGGTGTGCATAAAATATTTTGTGATAATGAGGCAGCAATCGCTATTTCTTCCAATCCTAAACATCATTTTAAAGCTAAACACATGGACAATAGATTCAGCTTTGTTAGAGAGAAAGTAGAAAACAAAATAATCAGTTTAGAGTACTGACCAGATAGTGAGATGGTAGCAGATATGATGACCAAACCTGTGCCTTCCCTTAAGCTAATTTTCTGCAAGGAGAAGTGTGGTCTGAAATTAAAGATTGACTAGAAAATAAGGGGAGTGTAGAAATTAATGGTCTCTTTAAAGTATTTTCTAGATCTAAATAGAAATATAGAAAGAAGCCGAGGCAGTCTACCTCTAACTTCTCTCTTCAACTCTCAAACTTGTCGCAGTCATTGAGAAGTAGGAGAGGAAGCTAGAGCCATGGCTACCTAGGCTATCCAGAGGTTTACGGGAAATATATATATTAGTTTATTTACCGTTGGGTTATTTACTAAAAGAATATGTGTTTTCCCCAGGATTTGATCCTGGTACCTGCCGGACGGTAAGCTGCCGGTAGCCGGTAGCCTTAACCGTTAAGTCTAGAAATAGTGTTACGTATTATAGGGTTTGATAATTACTTAAATATTAATACATAGGATAGTTCATTTAAATGAAACAGTTTTACGGGAGACATAGATCCAGTAATGTAAAAGTACGGATAAGAAACGAATACCGCGCATTTATTTCTTTAACGAAACAAATACCTCGCATGTATTTATTACGGCTACGATTTAATGTGAATTTAATCCGACGGCCGGAATTAACGTCGAGATCGCGGAAGAGAATTTCGGCGGTTTGTGGTCATCGCCACATCGGATGACACGTGGCGAAATTACATTGGATCGTGGTATCTCCGGAGATTACTGCACCGAATCCGGATATGACATGTGTCGACATTTAGGCCATGTCGTACAATGGTCGTACAGAAAGTACACCGGCAGCTGTACTTTTGTGTACGGAAGTGTACTCGGATTGGCTCCGTACATCAGTAGATAAAGTCTGTGAGTGAGATAGGACTTAGAAAAATTAGGAGATAGGACCCTCTCTCCCAGAGAGCTTCTGTACAAAAGGTCAACTTTGACCCTCCATAACTTACTGCTCAGGGGAGCAAATTCAAAGATTCTTTATGCTATCGACTCAATGGAGTCTTGCCTTCACACGGGTGAAGTTAGTTAGGTTTTTGTTTGCCAAGGTGGTAGTTGTTCTTGCTGAAACACAAAGGGGTCAGGGTTATCCTAGAGGCTTCTTGGAAGCTGTTCACTCTGAGGACTTATGGAGGTCTCACGGTTTCAGGTTGTAGACGACTACAAAACTCGCGCCAATTGAAAACCTTTACAAAATAGTGACGGTTTTAGATGTCTAGCTACTTGTGGCATCGTAGATGTTTACGGTTTGTGACATTTTGACGTCACGTTCAAATTATGACAGCGTCGGCTTCACAAATTCTAAAACTTTCCGCCATATTTTCCCGATTTTGTTTTTTAGTCTTTTTTCACTCTACTTGCCATCAAAATACGCCCAAAGATAGTCAAAAGAAATCATTTTTAGAGATCTTTCATTTGCTACCATTATTGACGTTTTTCATTGCAAGAATTGTGAGATAGACGGGGTAGTGGGAGAGTGAGAGAGAGTGGCAATTTCATGGTTTTCGCTTTTGGGAAATGACGTCCGTTCGTTGAGAACCCCTCCACGGCCCCTGTACGGAAAAAAACGCACGGAATAAAGTCACGCACAGGCTGGAAACGTGCAGTGGGTTTTTTTTTTGGTACTCCACGCACAAAAATTGTCAAAAACTTCCGACACGTGCATCAACATCGGCCTATTCGCTCACCTCATGGAACTTTATTTAAAACCACCTGGCGAGGTGATTTTATATAAAGTTTGAAGATGAGCTGGAAGGATGCAAAAGTGGGTCGAAACGTGCTAGACGACAAACTGCATCGCGCTAGACGAAAAATTGCAGTACATATAAAGTTTCCAGGTAACACAACTTGTAAAGTGGTAATTTCAATTTTTTGGTATTGTTGCAGATTTAAAAGTTTTTTTCTAAGTTATAGAGGAAAACGACAAAAAATAACTGTAACTTTATCACATGGGAAAGTGCCCTTAGTTTGAATCGATTGGTAACCGAGGCTTAAAATTAATTGGACGAACTGTGTACCAAGTCTTTCCTTTATTTCAAACTGTAGCCTCGAACACTATTTTGTACAAACTTTAATTTTAAGTACAACGTCGAAGTGCAGAAGTAAGCACCATACTTGGAAAAATGACGAAGCCCTATATCCTGGGGTATTTTCACCATTATCCACAAGTGAGCAGGCGCGATCGAATGTGCCTCTCCTTTCGATCTCCTTGATAACAAGTGACTATGTTCAAAATTGTCTATCTAAGAGTGAAATCAAAAATAGTTACGACTTACGTGGAACGAGTAGACTATTCAAGCATGTGATACGAAACCGATATTTAGGTTGGTGGCACAATGGTTAGTAAGCTACCGGTTTTATTTAGAGGTTTCACGTTAGAGTGGCCGCCAAGGCATTGCACTTTAACCCTCAAATTTTGCGAATCTGTACATGGTATAAAGATTTAAACAGGTTGCTGCTACCATTACAATGCAAGGTTGCAGAGTTTTAGGTGTCACGCTTGCCTTAGATAAAACACCTTGTCTACTCCACGTGACAATTTATTTGCTAACACATCTCTCTAATTACCCGTAAAGCATAAAAAAAAACACATGGTTAGAAAGTTCTCGTCAAAAGTGCATGAAAAGATTATCACACTTTGCAAAGTTGATTCTTCGATTGTACCGATACACGTTTCAATACACGTTTCATGGCTTTCTAGTGAACCTTCATCGGCGCATTACAATATCGGCTAACGATTGAAACTTACGCCGCCGATATGTCAGGCCTTGTACCTACACTGAGGTGCATCAAACTTCTGATTGTTTCTTCATACCGAACAGCAACATCCAATTCCTTCTCAAATTTCTGAATTTGCATTTTCGGATCAAAGGTGTAGAAACATGTTTTGCATTCAACATTGCAAATCGTGTCAAAACTTCCCTCCAATACTGAGCCTGGCTCAATTTAATGTCACCATTAGGGTGACGAATCACCTCAATCCCCAAAATGTATCGCAAATCTCCCAAATAGGTCACCTTCAAATGAAGGCGCGAATAAGCCTTTAGTTCATTGATTTTCTGCAGACCGTCAAAAGTCATCAGAAAATTGTCAACATAAACTGAGAAGATAATTTGATTTTCTCCTTCCCCCTTAATATAAACTCCTGAATTTGAGGCAGTTTGGACAAATCCAAATTCAGTAAGTACGGATTGTTAGCGTAATTACCAAGAACGAGGCGCCTATTTGAAGTCATGAAGAGACTTTCACATCTGCCATACCTTCCCTTCTTTCGACATAACTCCTTTTAGAACCTTCATGTAGACTTCTTCTTCAAGTTTGCCATTTAAGAACGCCGTTTCCACATATATTTGATGGATGTGCTTTTTTCCAGCTGTCGCAATCGTCACAATCATCCGTAAAGTCGCCACAATCATCTGTAAAGAATCGAATTTTACTACAAGGGCACATCTCTCGGTGTATTCAACTCTTTCTCGTTGCTGAAATCCTTTGCAAACTAACGTAGCCTTATATTTAATCACCTCTCCGGAAGCACTTGTTTTGGTCTTAAAGACCCACTTCGCGTCAATCGCCTTCTTCCCCTCCGGTAAATCTACTTCCTCGAATGTACCGTTTTACAATGGACTTGAATTCTCTTTTCCAAGCCAGTTGCCATTTTGACTTCCAATCTTGTGAATTTCTCGCTTCCGTATAAGATTGAGGGTCACCGGCGGAATTTTCACTAAGTGATTGTTAGAGGAGGAGATCCTCCTCTCTCACCGCCGAAACAAAGTGGTGAGTATTTTTGACATTTCCCTATTTTTATCATACGACAAGCGTTTTCTTCCCCTTGTATCTTCAGTACTCCGTAATGGAACATCTTGTTCAACATTCGGTTCCATTTCAGTCACACTCGGCAAACTAGATTTATAATTTTGAGAATTTTGAGATGCCGCAAACATTCAGGAAATGACACTTCGAGATTCAATGTCAATGTCCCCAATCCTTAATGTCCAATTTTCTTTTCCCCCTCTTAACATTAGACCCCGACTCAGGTTCATTTTCGGAATTCAATCCTTCAATGTTCGGAAATCGAGCGATTTCGTCTTCTTCGAGAAAATCAAGATTTTTGTGAATTTTTGCTGATCCTTCGATTGCCGATTTTAAGACTTCATAGAAATCAACATTCCGGGATTCAATAATTATATGATTAACCGGATCATATATTCGATATAGATTTCTTTTCGAACTATAGCCGACGAAAATTCCTGTCCAACTCCTTGCCGCAAATTTTCCTCCTCTTTTGTAATTCCACATCAATGGTAGCTTGGAATCCCCAAATCCGAAGGTGATGAAGTGTCGGTTTTCTGCTCTACCATATTTTATGAGGAGTCTTATCACCTGAAATTGAAGTAAGACGCTGATTACAAATGTAATTGGCGGTCAAAATCGCATCACCCCAAAGTGACATTGAGTGACCAGATGCGTGCACTATGGAGCGTACCATTTCTTGTAATGTCCAATTCTTTTGTTTGGCAACTCCATTGAATTCCAGGGAGTAATAATCCGTCAACTGATGCTCAATTCCCTGTTCTCGAGAACATCCATCAAACGCGATAAATTCACCACCATTGTCCGATCGAATTGATTTCAATTTTCTTTCGCATTGTCTCTTTGCCATGACATGCCACTCTTTAAATCTTTCAAGAACTTCAGATTTTGACCTCGAAAAGATTATCCAGGAAAATTGTGAGTAATCATCTACTATCACTATTACAAATCTATTTCCCCCAATTCACTCTGGTTTAATGTGTCTGCATAAATCTACATTGACCAATTCAAGGGGTTTTTCAGATCTGAATTTTGATTCTTTAGCTAAGTGAAGCTTCAAAATTTGCCTCTTTTGGCTGCACCTTTCGCATCCAATTACTTTTCCTCGCGATGTCAAATCCAAACCTCTCGCACATCCCACTTTAATTATTCGCCTTAAGCTACCCTAGGATGTGTGGCACAACCGATGGTGCTTAAGGGTTAAATCACCCGTAAGTTCCGAAATCAAATTAATGAAACAATCCGATTTATTCTACGATATCGGTGTGGTGCCAAATTAGCCGACTATGCAAATTTTTTGTCACCTCTCCTTCACCAATGACAACTCCTTTCAAATTTTTAATTTGTATACGTCACCAAGTGCAAGTACACTTCCACCCGCGCATTGAATTTGAGATACAAATAGGAGATATACAAATCCGTCTGGAATGTAAGAAACATTCACTAGACGAGCTTTGTCAAGCGTTTTGTACCATCAAAACGATAAGTAGGTAGGTCAATTCGGACCGTGCCTACTTTTCCAACCGTAATAACTTGCCCACTTTCCACTGTGATTAGTTTAAGAATCGTCAATTACCGCAAATCATTAATTAGAGTTACATCGGTACAAACGTGATGAGATGCTCCAGAGGCAAGCGAACAAAGGAAAAGCTCTTGAGAGATTAACTCTTCATTTGAATGCTAAGGATAAGTTGGTTAATTTTATTTCAGATGTTAGGTTAATCGAGTTTCTTTTATAGCAATTCCTCAGTTAGCCTCTGAATGGGGATCGTAAGTCCTATTCAGAAGCTGTAGCATCAAGTGATTGGAATGAAAAGTTGAAACCAACTTTTGAGAAAGAACTTAAGTCTATTATCGATAATGGGACATTTGAAAAAATAGTTTTACGGAGGGGAAAAAAGCTATTGATTGTAATTGGGTATTTAAAACTAAGACGGGTGTATCTAGTGAAATTATCAAATATAAATCAAAATTAGTTAGTAGAGGTTTTCAGCAGAAAGAAGGGATAGACTATACGGAAACATATGCATCTGCAGTTAAGTTTGATAGTTGTAGTTAAGTTTGATAGTTTAAGGATGATTATTGCGATTGTTGCTGCTAAGAGAAATCATATCCACCAAATGGATGTGGAAATTGCTTTTCTAAATGGAGAATTGGAAGAAGAATTTTATATGAAGATTCCAAAAGGAGTTCGGGAAAACCTGGACGTGTGTGGAAGTTGAAAAAGTCGCTTTATGGACTTAAGCAACCACCAAAGACTTGGTATACTCGTCTTCACAAGGTACTTTTGGATTTTGGCTTTGTTCGTACATTTTCAGATTTAGGTGTTTATTTGAAAGGAGAAGGAGTTGATCAGATTGTTTTCAGTTTGTATGTTGATGATTTTATTATAATTTTAGATAGACTTGAAGGATTCAAGAATTGAAATGTTTTCTTAGTAATTCTTCAAAGTTACAGATCTAGGATAAGCTAGGTACATTCAACGTATTAAGGTGATTAGAGATGAGTCTCGTTCCTTGAAACTTAGTCAGGAACAATATTGTAAAGAAGTCTTAGGTAGGTTCTCTATGTTGAATCCATTCAGTACAGGTTTGGATCCTAGAGTTTAGTTGAGTAAAGCAAAAAATGAGCCAACAATTGATGTACCTTATAGAGAAGCAATTGGTTGTTTGATGTATCTTAGTGTTAGAACTAGACCTAATATTTCGGTAGCAGTTAGTATTGTGAGTAAGTATTGTCAAGCACTTAGGAAGTGTCATTGGGAGAGTGTTAAAAGTGTTTTTAGATATTTCGTTGGAACCTTTATTTATGGTTTAGTTTAAGGCGGATTCAGAGTTAGATTGTTTTAGATATTGCGATTTCCATTAGGGTAGAGACTTCGACACGGGAAAGTCAATATCCGATTATGGTTTCGTTTTATGTGGAGGTGCGATTTCATGGAGTTCGAGGACTTCAACCTACAGTGGCCTTGAGTTCAACGAAAGCCGAATACATGGCGGCTTGCCATTCTGCGAAAGCTTCAATTTGGTAGAGAGAAATGTTGAGTGAGTAAGGAATTGTGATTAAGTGTATGAAATTGTTTTCAGATACTATGTCTAGTATAGCATTGGCTAAGAATTTAGTGTTTCATAAGAGGACAAAGTACATTAGGATTCACTGGCATTTTATGAGAGACTTAGTAAATGCTGGTGAGATTGAGTTAATTTTTGTGTCAACGGGTGAAGAAGCAGCTGACATGTTAACGAAGGTTGCTATGAATGATGTCTTTGTGAGAGGAAAGCCAAAGTTAGGATTATTTTGAGATTTAGTGTAGATTCAACATTGAGAGGGGGATTGTTAGGATTTACAATATTTGAATCTCCATTTACGTAATGTTGGTTCGTAGTTAGTGTGGCTTAGATTTTGTTGCACGTAAGTGTTGAAAAAGGTATTTTCTATTTTTTGTCTTTTCTTTGTTTGATAGTCTGTGGTGTCATTTAAGTCCCCATACTTGTCGCAGTCACGAAGGACTCAAAGACAACCATGGTTGCCTTAGGCAAAGAGGAAGATAGGCAAAAGGAGCATGAGGCATTGCCTCTTACAAAAGATAGACACTAAGACCTGGATTTGATCGTATGTCCTACAACATGACCGTCGTACGGCGTAGCCGTCTGTCTTATCCGTCAGGTCTTGATGCAGCGTTATGTACATAGTGTGTGATTTGTATTTAAACATATACGCAATGACATATTCCATTTAACGGATTACGGCACGGAACAAACATAAAACGAACCGGGCAGCACGAATTACTAGACCGCAAGAAATGAACAAACTGACATGTAACTTTAACGCACGAAATCAAATGTCGGTTCCAGATTGGATGGCTCACAGTGGAGCCGATGCACCGAAGTGGACATTTGGTGGTTTGTGAATTAATATCGGTAAATGACACGTGGCAAGCCATGAGTGGACAACGGACATTACGGGAAGAGCGACTATGTATATGGATTTGACAGGTGTCAGCGGGAGAGCCATGCCGTACCATGGCCAAACAAGAAGTAAAGCGACACCTTTACCTTCTTTTACCTTACCATCTTATGATTGGTTAGGAACAATAGTAGTAGGGGGTTCACAGAGGGATTTTAGACATAGAATTTTTTGAGGCACCTCTCTCTAAGAAACTTTTTGTATTTTTAGGCCATCTTTTGTCAGCCATAACTAATTGCGCAGGGGAGCAAATTCAAAAATTCTTTTTGCGTCTGGCTTAGTGGAGTCGGGCCCTCACAGGAATGAGGTTCGTCAAAACTTTTGTTTGACATGGTGGCCTTTTATTTGGTCTGAAAGTCAAAGGGGCATATATTATCCTAGAGGCTTCATATAAGCTGGACATTTTGTTGGCCAATGGAGGTCACAACGGAGGTCACAGAATTACAGGTTATAGGCCTACTGTCGAAGGTGCCCATTTTAATGGAACGAGATTCATATACTGAGAAACTAATATTGAGCGGTGCGCTTTTTGTAAAACGACTATAAGGCATTGTGAGTGGTCGCGTGCAGCAACCATCTGCAAATGTGGAAGTTCCACTTGGGTTTGGAGGAGCTCGATTCTTACAAGAATTTGCGGAGGCAGATGAGGTAGATGATGATACTGAAATCTACGATTTCAACAACATTCTCGAAACTCATTTTATTCTCGAGCGTCTTACTTAAGCAATTGCTACCTTGGCCTTTATGTGGAGAAGGCGGCCGAAATGTGGGAGGCTCTTCTGAATATTTACAAGAGTGGTACGATTCACCAAAAGAAGCTGGTGGAGTTGTTAACCTTATAAGTGTTTCTTAGATACAAAAAAATATTGGTAGGGTAACCTCGTTTGAAAATGGTAGGATAATTTACCAAGATAGAAAAAAAAATCAATTTTTATGAAACTGATTTTTTGCAAAGTAAGTTAAGATGGATTGGACCACATAAAGATCAAAGTTTAGTAATTTGAGTCAATGTTGTAAGTTTTGAAAGAGGAGATCTAAGTTTATGGCATCGTAGACTTTGTCATACTTCTAAGTCTAATATAAAGAATATGATTCAAAGTGCAGCAGTAAGAGGATTAGAGTGAATATCGGGAGAGAAAGTTCAAGGTTGTAATGGTTGCAGCAAAAAGGGAAACAAATAAGAAAGTCTAATCCTGTAAAAGATTAGAAGTATAGAGCTAGTGCTCCCTTTGAACTAGTTCATGTAGACTTGTGTGGAGATGTAAAACCACTAAGTTTACGGAGACACAAGTACATCTTGGTAATTGTGGATGATTATAGTGGAAAGAGTTGGGTATATTTGTTGAAATATTAGTCAGAAGCGTTGTATAAGTTTCAAGAATTTGTTGTAATGGCTCAGAGAGAAACGGATAGAAAGTTAAAAGCAGTTAGATCAGATAATGGAGGCAAATATGTTTTTTTTAAAAGCTTTTATCAGAAAAAGAGGGATTAAGCAGCAATTGACGGCATCATACTCACCCGTGTCAAATGGAATTGTTGAGAGAACTAATATGACACTTTAAGAGATGGTTAGAGCTATGTTATATAGCACTAAACATAGTGAAAGGTTTTCGGGAGAAGCTGTTCTTACAACAAATTACATTTGTAACATGAGACTAACTTCAATTTTTGGGGATAAGACGCCTGAAGAATTGTGGAGTGGCAGGATTTAATTTGTTTGACATTTGAGGATTTAGGGATGCGGAGCCACTCTCTACATCGATAAAAGATATCAAGCTGGAAAATTCAGTCCCAAATCTTAAACGGGTATTTTTGTTAGATACAGTGTGAATTCGAGTCAATACAAGATCTTCAATCCGGCTATAAAAATGATTCTTGAATTGAGGAATGTGGAGTTTCATAAAGGTTTGGCAAAAGCAATGGAGTTCACAAAAGATAACGAGGAAAGTTTAGATTTTGAGGAAGAGAGCGATTTGGAAGAGCTCAAAATTGATGACAAGAGTGACGAATAAGAAGTAGAAGAAATTCCATTGAAAAACAAAATATGTTAAAGTTGGTAAGAGATTTGAATCTTCCCAATCAGATTCTGAAAGCTTGAAAAGTGAGAATGGAAGTCATATTTCTAAGTCTAGTGAAAAAACCCTTAGAAAACAAAAAAATGAATGTAGTATGATATGTGTAAGTGAAAAATGTGAGAAAGATGATGTTGTTGAAGAAGAGGTTGTTGTTAGGAGAAGTAATCGAGCCAACAAAGGAAAAGTTGTTGAGAGATTAACTCTTCATATGAATGCTATGGATAAGTCAGTTAATTTTATTTCAGATGTTATGTTAATTGAGTTTCTTTATAGCAATTACAGAGTCAGCCTCTGAATGGGGATCCTAAGTCTTATTCAGAAGCTGTATCATCAAGTGATTGGAATGAAAATTGGAAACCAACTTTTGAGAAAGAACTTTAATCTATTATCGATAATGGGACATTTGAAGAAGTAGTTTTACCGGAGGGGGGAAAAACTATTGATTGTAAATGGGTATTTAAAACTAAGACGGGTGCATTAGGTGAAATTATCAAATATAAAGCAAGATTAGTTGGTAAAGGTTTTATGCAGAAAGAAGGGAGAGACAGGGAGAGACTATATTGAAACATATGCACCTGTACTTAAGTTTGATAGTTTAAAGATGGTTATTGCGATTGTTGCTGCTAAGAGAAATCATATCCACCAAATGGATGTGGAAACTGTTGCTAAGAGAAATCATATCCACCAAATAGATGTGGAAACTGCTTTTCTAAATGGAGAATTGGACGAAGAAGTTTATATGAAGATTCCACGAGTTTCGGAAAAACTTGGACATGTGTGGAAGTTGAAGAAGTCGCTCTATGGATTTAAGCAAGCACCAAAGACTTCACAAGGTACTTTTGGATTTTGGCTATGTTCGTACATTTTCAGATTTAGGTGTTTATGTGAAAGGAGAAGGAATTGATCATATTATTTTCAGTATGTATGTTGATGATTTTATTATGATTTCAGAAAAGTTTGAAAGTATTCAAGAATTGAAATGTTTTCTTAGTAAATTCTTTAAAGTTACAAATCTAGGAGAAGCTACGTACATTCTTGGTATTGAGGTGATTAGGGATGAGTCTTGTTCCTTGAAACTTAGTCACGAACAATATTGTAAGAAAGTCTTAGCTAGGTTCTCTATGTTGAATGTTAAGCCTTTGAGTACACCTTTCGATCCTAGAGTTTAGTTGAATAAAGCAAAAATTGAGCCAACAATTGATGTATCTTATAGAGAAGCAACTGGTTGTTTGATGTATCTTATTGTTGGAACTAGACCTGATATTTCGGTAGCAGTTAGTATTGTGAGTAAGTATTATCAAGCACCTAGGAAGTGTCATTGGGAGAGTGTTAAAAGTATTTTTAGATATTTGGTTGGAACCTTAAGTTATGGTTTAGTTTATAAGGCGGATTCAGAGTTAGATCGTTTTAGATATTGCGATTCCGATTGGGGTGGAGACTTCGACACGAGAAAGTCAACATCCGGTTATACTTTCGTTTTATGTAGAGGTGCAATTTCATGGAGTTCGGGACTTTAACCAACTGTGGTCTTGAGTTCAACGAAGGCCGAATACATGGCGGCTTGCCATTTTGCGAAAGCTTCAATTTGGTTAAGAGAAATGTTGAGAGAGTTAGGAATTGTGATTAAGTGTATGAAATTGATTTCAGATACTATATCTAGTATTGCATTGGCTAAGAATTTAGTGTTTCATAAGAGGAGTAAGCACATTAGGATTCACTGGCAATTTGTGAGAAACTTAGTAAATGCTAGAGAGATTGAGTTCATTTTTGTGTTAACGGGTGAAAAAGCAGCTGACATATTAACGAAGGTTGCTATGTATGATGTCTTTGTGAGAGGAAGGCCTAAGTTAGGTTTATTTTGAGATTTATTGTCGATTCAACATTAAGAGGGGGATTGTCAGGATTTACAATGTTTAAATCTACATTTACCTAATGTTGGTTCGTAGTTAGTGTGGCTTAGATTTTGTCGCATGTAAGTTAGCGTATTTTTTTTTGTTTCACTTAGTTTGATTTTGTATTTTGTGCGTGTACCTTCCAAGTTACATAATTAGATTAGATTTGATTTGAATTGTTTTGTTTCTTTTGAGTTCTAGTACTGTACTTCGAGATGTTTCATTCGTGCGACGTACGTCTAGTAGTTCGTTTCGTGTAAGTTAAGTTTGTCGTACAGGACTTTGTCAGTTTCGTTTCTAGTAGTTTCACTTTGCGTTGTACCATATTTGCGTTTAAGTACATATTGACGCTTCTAGAGATAGTGTTCTAGATTGTTTTACGGCTAAGTGAAAAAGCCATCGTGTGAGTTAGAGTGAATCAATTAAGAGAAAATCAAGAAAAAATTGAGTGAGAGAATTATGAGATAATTAAGGATTAAGTTAATATGATTTTATTTCATTGAGTATTCAATTTGCCTCTATCTCGGATTATGAGCTTTCAATGTGTTGAAAAATATTTGATTTGATTTTAATTTCGCTTCCGCATTGAGACATTTGAGTGATTTTGAGCGCATTACGATTGACTTTTATTTTTATCACAAGTGATGACAAGTGAAGTGTAGAGAGGTAAATAGTGAAGAGAAATGGCGTGATAAATGTGTGTGTGTGTGTTTTTGATAGAGAGAAAGAAAGAGAGAGAGAGAGAGGGGGTGAAAGACGAAGTGGAAGTGGGAGAGGGAGAGGGAGAGGGATTTTTCGGGTAAAGTTCATACGTGGGCTTGTAGAGCAATTTTTATACACCAACTGTTGCTTCGTTTTCTATTTTTATTAGTGAGATTAACGCTAGGGTTCTTAGGGCTTGTGATGTTTTTGAAGGGTAAGTTGGAAAAACAAGCAATATTGGTGACTCTAGAAAGAAAAACAAAAATTAAGCTAAAGACATCTAAATCTTCAAGTTATCTATTTATTGGTGGTAGAGAATATAGAAATATATTTACAAGGTAATTCATTTATTTCTTTGTTTAATTAATTGATTTGCAATTTTTTTTAAATTTTCATTTAAAGTTGTTTTTTTTGTCCCAATTTCTATTTGATTTCAGCTTGAAGCAAAGAACTTCTCTATTCTTTTTCTATTTTGGAATACAATAAAGTGGGTCATTTGATGCTTACGTCTTAAAAATAATGTGGTGTGTGAAATATTGTAGACTCTGTTAGGATTTCAATGTATATATCTAGTTGTAGTTATGTTTCAGTTCGGTTTGGTAACTATGCTGTTCAGTTTACGTTTTGGTGAAACTTGTCGCGTCTTGTTTGATTTCAATTTTGTTCCGTCTAAATATTTATGTAACGGAATTGATCATGGCAGTGACTATTTTGCTTGTGCATAGTCATTTACGTCACTTTGTCAAAGATTGTACATTTGAAGTATATGCTGGTACAATTTAAGTACCTCTGACTTTAGATTTGAGAGTCAATCAATTTAACTGCTTGGCTTTTCAAAATGTTGTAACAACCGGTTAAACTTTTGCCACGCTTGTGAAGGTCGACTCTCATAATAAAATCAATAATTCACATGGCCCGGCAAAGGTTTACGCTAACAGAACTGCGGCAACCACACGCACATGTAATAAAAGTGTTGCAGACAATCACTTTCTGACTTTACGCGAGCTCCATTTTGAGAGCCTATGTTGGCTTTTAACTTAGCTGCGAAATTGAAATTTAATAGCAAATCGTTCCATTGAACTTAGGCAAGTTTTTGAACGACGCGAAATCTTGTACAGATAAATTAATTCGCACAAAAAAAAATATACTTTGTAGATTGTACATTATAATATAACTGAAAAAAGTGCCCGTCGTCACACGCGACCAAATCAAGCTACACTATTTACGATTCTCTATTAAATTTCAATTTAATTAATATTTTTACGCGAGTCAGTTTTATTCTTTTGTAACTTTTATTATAATAAGCAAAATATATTTCGTTTCGTGCGAGTTCATTTATCCGTACAAGATTTCGCGGCGTTCATTAATTTGCGTCTAAGTTCAATGTAACGATTCGAGATTAAATTTCAATTTTGCGGCTAAGTTAAAAGCCAACATGTGCTCTCAAAGTGGAGCTCGCTTAAAGTGAGAAACTGACTGTCTGCAACAATTTTATTTACATGTCCTTGTCGCAATTTTGTTAGAGTAAACCTTCGTCGGCCGTGTGAGTTTTTGATTTTATTATGACAGTCGACGTTCACTAGCGTGGCAAGAGTTTAACCGGCTGTTATAACATTTCGAAAGTCTAAGCAATTCAATTGATTGACCGTCAAATCTAAAGTCAGCGGTATTTAAGTTGTACTATCGTGTACCTAAAATGTACAATATTTGACAAAGTGACGTAAATGACTGTGCGCAACCAAAATAGTGACTGCCGTGATCAATTCCCCTAAAATAGTCAATGCCATGTTCAATTCCCCCAAAATAGTCACTGCCATGATCAATTCCCTTAAATAGGAATTTAAGGGAATTGATCATGGCAGTGACTATTTTGGTTGCGCAGAGTCACTTACGCCACCTTGTCAAAGATTGTACGTTTTAAGTACACATTGGTACAATTTAAGTACCGTTGAGTTTAAATTTGAATGTAAATTTGAAGATCAATCAGTCGAACAATTTTGACTTTTGAAATGTTGTAACAACCGGTTAAAATTTTGCCGCGCTTGTGAAAGTTGACCGTCATAATAAAATCAACAATTCATACGGCCAAGGTTTACGGTAACAAAACTGCGACAACCACATGTAAATAAAAGTGTTGCGCACAATCACTTTCTCAATTTACGAGAGCTCTACTATAAGAGCCACACAGGCTCCCATGTGGCTCCCATGTTGGCTTTTAACTTAGTCGCAAAATTGAAATTTAATCGCGAATCTGAAGGCTATAGAAATTACATGGGAAACCAAAATGACGATTATAAAGAAGAGGGATCGGGTCCTCAGGTTTTTTCATGTCTAAATTTATCTATAAACTCACTTAATGAAAAGACAAAACCGGAGAAAGAATATCAACCTCTTCTTCAACAACATCATCTTTCTCACCTTTTTCACTTAACCATAGCATACTACATTCACTTCTTTGTTTTCTAAGGGTTCTTTCACTATACTTAGAACTTTGACTTCCATTGTCACTTTTGAAGATTTCAGACTCTGATTGGGAAGATTCAAATCTCTTACCAACTTTAATAGATTTTTTTTTTCAATGGAATTTCTTCTACTTCTTCTTCGTCACTTTTGTCATCAATTTTGAGCTCCTCCAAATCGCTCTCTTCCACAAAATCTAAACTTTCCTCGTTATCTTTTGTGAACTCCATTGCTTTCGCCAAACCTTTATGAAACTCCACATTCCTCAATTCAACAATCATTTTTATAGTCGGATTGAAGATCTTGTATTGACTCGAATTCACACTGTATCTAACAAAAATACCCGTTTAAGATCTGGGACTGAATTTTCCAGCTTGATATCTTTTATCAATGTAGAGAGTGGCTCGGCATCCCCAAATCCTGAAATGTCAAACAGATAGAATTCCGCCACTCCACAATTCTTTAGGCGTCTTATCTCCAAAAATTGAAGTTAGTCTCATGTTACAAATGTAATTTGCTGTAAGAACACCTTCTCCCCAAAACCTTACACTATGTTTAATGTTATGTACCATAACTCTAACCATCTGTTGAAGTGTTCTATTAGTTCTCTCAGCAATTCCATTATACTCGGGAGAGTATGATGCCGTCAATTGCTGCTTAATCCCTCTTTTTCTGACAAAAGCTTTAAAAAAAAACATATTCGCCTTCATTATCTAATCCAACTGCTTTTAACGCTTTTAACTTTTTATCCGTTGCTCTCTCAACCATAACAACAAATTCTTGAAACTTATATAACGCTTTGACTTATGTTTCAACAAATATACCCAACTCTTTCTACTATATTCATCCACAATAACAAAGATATATTTGTGTCTCCCTAAACTTATTGGTTTGACATCTCCACACAAGTCTACATGAACTAGTTAAAGGGAAGCACTAGCTCTATATTTCATATCTTTTACAAGATGAGGATTACTGATTTGTTTCCCTTTGCTGCAACTTTTACAACCTTAAACTTTCTCTCCCGATACACACTCTAATCCTCTTATATTCCTTATATTAGACTCATAAGTATGACAAAGTCTAGGATGCCATAAACTTAGATCTCCTCTTTCAGAACTTACAACATTGATTCAAATTACTGAACTCTGATCTTTATGTCGTCTAATCCATTTTAACTTTTTTTGCAAACAATCAGTTTTATAACCTTCTCCAAATTGATTTCCTTCTCTATCTTGGTAAGTTATCCTTCCATTTTCAAATGAGGTTACTCTACCACCATTTCTTTTTATCTGAGGAACACTAACAAGGTTTACAATTCCATCAAGAAAATACAAAGTAATAATCAAATTCACTTTTCTTACAATAACTTGACCATTGACATTTTTAACACGTACATATAATTTGACAGGTCCCATTATATCTATCGGGACAACATGTCCATTAGCAGCCGTAATAGTTTTCGGAATTGTAAGCTTTCTCAAATCTGTAAACAAACTAAGATCACTACAAACATGATGAAATGCTCATGAATCAACTATCCAATCTTTAAAACTTTGACTCCCACATGCAAAATTTGCAGAATTGACAACAACATTTCCATCTTTTTTCATCATCATAGAAAAGTTTAGAAACTTATCGCCTTGGTCGTCATTAAATTCTGAATAGTGGGTTTGATGTCCTCCTCCTCGTGATTGTCCAAATCTTCCACCACCTTGTCCTCGTTGTCCACTTCGTCCTCTTTCTCTTTCCGAGTAGTAAGATGATCTTCCTCCATTTCATTGTAAACAGTGAGCATTAACATGTCCCCATTTTCGACAAATATTGCACTGCTTTTCCTTATCTGGCATTTGTCCTTCTTTATTATACTTACTTACAACAAGTAACAAGACTTAGATTACTCAGATCTCCATAACCTCTACCAAAACTTGAATACTGAAAATTGTTTCTACCCCCTCTTGATCTAAACCTTCCTTTACCTCCACGACCACATAGAGAATATACCTCAGGCGTGTCATTGAGGTTTACATGTATATTTCCATAATTTCCAAATCCTTTACTATTTTCTCTTTACTTTTCTCTACACCTTTTAGAAGGTTAATAGCAAAATCAAAAGTAGGTTCAGAGTATAACTTTTAGTGTGACATCAAACTTAGATGGTAAGCCATTTAAAAATACAAATACTTTTTCATCCTCTGGAAGAAACTTTCCCGAGTTATTCAACTGCTCTATCATAACATCAAATATTTTTAGAGCATCATCATTCTACTCATTACTCTTCATACTAAACTGAATAAAGTCTTGAAATTCATAATTAGACCTAATTGCGAATCCTTTCTCATACAAATTTTGTAGATGGGTCCAACAAGCATGAGCAGAATCATGAGATAAAAGATGCACGTGAACTGAGCTAGAACATGAGTTAAAAAATGCTCGTGAACTGAACTAGAACTACTCTGAAGTAAAGCAGCCATAGCTGCCATATCTTTAGCATCCCACTTTTTCTTTCCTTTTACATCTAAAAGTCTTTTCTCTTCTCCTATAAGTATATTCCACAATTTCTTTGGAGTAAATATTCCCTAAATATATCTCTTCCATACAAGATAATTATTTCCATTAAACATGATAGTTTTAGGAGACACTTTATAATCTGACTCTCAGTCTGAATCTGACTCATCATCATAAAAATGTACTTCCATTTTTCTTTTTTTTTACTTTCATTTTAGAACTCTCATCATCTAAATTTCCACCAAACGTAGGAGTTTTACCGAAAGATTGCCTTTCTTTTTCTGATTTGAGAAATCCGTAAAGTTCCTCCATAGTCGCTAGATCAAACTGAATGGTGAGACTCTCTTTCGCCATTGAGAGCTTCTCCGGGACTCTCTTTCGCCATTGAGAGCTTCTCCGATTCTCCAACTCCAGAACTGACTTCAGTTATCGTCCTCCTTTGCGATGTTTTCCTCTTTCCACGTATCTTCCATGAGCTCCTTATCTCTCAAGATGATAGGTGAATTTCTCCACCCATAACTTATGAACTCTCAATGTTTAATCAATTTTTAACTCAAATCTAAATGGAATAAACACTACTCCGATACCAATCGATAGTAATAAAAGACAATCAGAATGGGCTCACAATCACTCAAATGTCTCAATGCGGAAGCGAAATTAAAATCAAATCAAACATTACAACACATTGAAAGCTCATAATCCGAGATAGAGGCAAATTGAATACTCAATGAAATAAAATCATATTAACTTAATCCTTAATTATCTCATAATTCTCTCACTCAATTTTTTCTTGATTTTCTCTTAATTGATTCACTCTAACTCACACGATGGCTTAAAACAATCTAGAACACTCTCTCGTAGCGTCAAAATGTACTTAGACTCAAATATGGTACAACGCAAAGTGAAACTATTAAAAACGAAACTGACAAAGTACTGTACGGCAAACTTAACTTACACGAACCGAAATTATTAGACGTACGTCGCACGAACGAAACTTCTCGAAGTACGGTACTATAACTCAAAACTCAAAAGAAACTAAACAAATCAAATCTAATCTAATCGTGTAACATGAAACGTACACGCACAAAATAACAAATCAAACTAAATGAAACAAAACAAAGTACGCAAACTTACGACAAACCAACATTACGTAAATGTAGATTTAAACATTGTAAATCCTAACAACTTTCCACTTAAGTTCCCCTTTCTTCTTCCCTACTCCTTCCACCTCCCAATCCTACTCCCCCCTCCCCCTCCCCCCTTCCCCTCCCCCTCCCCCTCCCCCTCCCCCTCCACCTCCCCCTCCCCCTCCTCCTCCCCCTCCCCCTTCCCCTTCCCCTCCCGCTCCCGCTCCCGCTCCCTTCTGGGCTGTTCCCATTCGGTTTCATTTGATTACAGATTTTTTTTTCCAGTTTATTCATCTTTTTCATAACATTTCCCCAGGTTTGACAACTTGCCAATTTGTGTTTATGAGTGTGTACTGATTTTTCCTTCTTCTTTTTCATAAAAGAAGGATTTCTCAGGCTGATAACGTTGGTGGGAGTTGTAAGTCCCAATATAAAAGTGCACCATCCTCACTCTGGTTTGGGGAACTATCACAATAAATTGGATTTTCAGCTTCTCCTCTTGATTCGTTTCCGAAACTGTTAGAAGTTAAAAAGGAATCAATTCCTCTAGTTTGTAAAAAAGAATCATTAATTTCATGCATTTCAAATGGTTCCGCATCGCTTGTGTCTCCAATCTGTACCATATCCCAGGAAAGACCCGCAGTAAAGAAAAGGCATTTTAGAAATATGACAAAAAATGTTACATAGCTACAGAAAAGTGGTTATTATTACCGTTATTGTTTTCCTTATTATTATTCTGATTTTTATTGTTATTATGATTCTTATTTTTATTCTTAATGTTGATCTTTTCTCACTCTACCTCAGTAGACATCACTCCACCTGCCACCATCCTTTCCCCTTAGAGACCCCCTCCCCCTCCCCCTCCCCCTCCCCTCCCCCTCCCCCTCACCATCCCACTCCCTTTCTTTCTTCCGTGTGGGTGGTTTCTATGGCTTAAAATTCGACATTTCCCTAAGCCCATTTTACTGCACTCTTGTCTTTTTTCATAGCAGTTGCCAAGGTTCGACCACACTGCCATTTTTTGTGTTTTTTTTTTTTCTTCTTTTTATGAAACCAAAGTTAGAAACTTGAGTTGAAAATTTTACATTATCGCTTCCACCATTGGGATGTGGATGATTATTTTGTCCCTGGTTAAGATAAACTTCTGAACTCTCACACCCGAGCATCCAATTAGATCCTTTTGGAAATCCTCCCGAACAAGTTCGCTTGTGCGGGTGGTCTGAGA
>JBBHKE010002294.1:27500-212512 GCA_037447655.1 Zygnema cylindricum
AAAAAACTGGGAATGAAAATTTGCGTTATTACAAGCAAACAAACAAGCAAAAACAGAAAGATATAATTAAAAAAAAGGAGAGTGAAAATGGTGACACACACACCTTGAGGTCAGAGTGTGTTTCTTTTTCCCAAACATGGCCATCACTTCGAAAATTTTTTGTCAAAATTTTATCATAGAAATAAAGACCTCCACCTTCAAAATTGAAAAAAAATCAAGTTGGCAATTCAATTCAAACGTAACTGGTAATTTAAAAAGCCAATCTACTTAATTCTGAATTAATATCGGTGAAATTTTTGGTGTAAAATTTTATGCGAATTTTAGGAAGAAATGGGTGCTAAATGGGTCAAGTTGGGAGAGCATATGCTGGCTATTTCCTATTGGTCTAGGAAGGATTTAGTTAGTTATTTCCCTTTTACATAAAATAAAATTAAACAAAAAAATCAAACTAAATCTGACAAAACCATATCAAAGCAAATCAAATCCAGTAACCGAAATAAATCTAGCAAATATAATTAAACATAATTGGGACAAATTAAATGAAATTAGACAAATTGAATATAATTTAATAAAAAAAACATAGGTTAATCAATTCATATTACCTCTATTGAACTCTAAAAAAATCTAAGTAAGTTCATAAACTTACTTGGGGGATACTGAACCGGATTTTCTTTCAACATATATTTGTGATTTTCCACATATTCCAGCAGATATGAAATTTCAGAGGTTGAGAGCCATTGTGAATGTCCTTTGGAGATCAAATTATTGATGTCCATTGGAGAGGGAGGAGAGAGAAGGGATAGGAAGAGAAAAACGGGAGAGGGAGGAGAGAGGATGGATAGGAAGGAAAAACGGGAGAGGAGGAGAGAGGAGGGATAGGAAGGAAAAACGGGAGAGGAGGAGAGAGAAGGGATAGGAAGAGAAAAACGGGAGAGGAGGAGAGAGACAGGAATAGAAGGAGGAGAAGAGTGAGTGACTGGATAGAGGGAGAAGAGAGAGACAGGGAGGAGGAGCGGCGAGGGGAATGGGAGAGAGAAAGAGAGAGGGAGAAGGAGAGAGTGGAAATGGAAAGAGAAGAAGGGAGAAAGGGCGAGAGAGCGAGAGAGAGACGTAGACGGAGGGAAAGAAAATGAGAGGGTGAGAGAAAAAGTGGAGAGTTGGAGGGATCGAGTGGATATAGAGGGAGAGAGATAAAATGGCAAATAAAGGTATGAGGGGTGAGACAGTGGGAGGAAAGAGTTAGGATGGAGAGAAAAATTTAGCCAAAAAGATATAAAAAGAAGAGTGGAAGGGAAATTAGGAAAGTGTTAGAAAGGAAGAGAGAGGAGCGGTGTGGGGAAAGTGGAGAGAGAAAAATGAAAAATTGGTAGAGGATAAAGAGAGGGAGGGAGAGAGGGAAAGATACAGAAGAAAATAAAACGATGTTGAGAGAGAGGGAGAGAGAGAGATGAAAGGAAGAAATGAGAGGAAGTGAATGCAAATTAAGAGGATGTGGGTGGTAGCAGGGAGGATGAAGGAGGAAGGAGCGAGGACAAAATTATATAGAAAGACTTTTGGATATGAAGGAAGTGAGAGTAAGAGGATAAGATAGGAGATAGGAGTAAAGAAGCAGAAATGCAGATAGAAAAAGAAAGATGAAATCTGAAATATGAGGAGATACAGAAAGGTAGAGGAGGGGAGGAAGAGGGAGAGGGGGAAAAAAGAATAGACAGAGAAAGAAAAGAGAGGGAAACAATGAGCGATGGAGAGAGAGGAAGGGAAAGAGAAGTGGAGAGGACAGGTATTGAAAGGAAAGGAGGGAAAGAAACAAGAGCAATGGAAAGCGCGGAGGGCAGTGGTGAGAGTGAGAGAGAGAGAGAGATAGAGACTTGCACAATATAAACGAACTCGTGAACCTATTCAAGCGACTATTTTTTCAATGCTGACTTTATCCATCATTTTCAATGTTTTCGTGCGAAACATTGAAAAAATACCAAAATCGATGACTGACAGTGATTTAACCACAAATAAGAAAAGTGGCCACCGTAGCGACAGAACGCGTGGCGTAAATAGTTTGACTTGCCAGTAATGTTATTCTAGTATTTTAGTATTTTAGTATTTTACGGATATCCGATTGGATTTGGATTTGTGTGGTTTGTCACGTACAACACAGAATCTGGATATGAATTTCTATTTGTACATTTGTATGTCCTACCTAACTGCCAATCAGTTACAGGTCGTACAGTTTGTACATCTTTATCAGCTCCTCCCAAATAGTTTTCAATCGTCACTGTACTTTTCAAGGAGGTTCAGATTGACTTGATTTGCTACGGAATTAAAGCCGGCAAACCCGAAAGTATTTTGTCGTTTCCTCAAAGAGTACGATCCTTAACCGAATTGAACCCTAAATAAGTAAATAGCATTCCATACTTAACACGCTCGTCGGTTTGCATCCGTTTACATGTGAAGTACAGTACTTGGACGGTATACAGTATATCGTGTATCGCTATTAGAGTAGAGGTTTTTTCCGGCACGTAAATTATCTTTTCTCCGTGCACACTTGTCCAATTTTCAATTGGAAACCGCCAATCGTAAGGTGAGAATCTTGTCTTTCAATCGCAACCGTTGGAGTAACAATTTGCTAAGTGTGTACGGGGAATTTGTTTTAATTGGCGAAAAAAAACCTTTCCAACTAATAGTGATGCACGGTAAACTGATCTGTAGTTCCGAAAGAATATCAAGTACTGTACTATTCAACACTTTAACTGTCGTACAACAAAATATGACAGACGAAAACCGCACAGGGAATCGAGATTAATAAGTCACGCTGTCAACTAAACTGACGCGCCGATTCACAATGCACGTAACATTCTGTCGGGTTAGGTTATCCTCGAAACAGTTTCAGGGTTCCGTCAGGTTTTGTTTGGCACAAAAAAAAAACGAAGTATAATAGGCGAAGGGTGGGGCAGGAGTTTGCACAGCATTTCGAGGATATTTAGAACGGAATTGCTAATCGCAGTGACATTTTTTGCTGCGCGCAGTCACTAGCGTCAGCTTGTCAAAAATTGTACATTTCAAGTACAATGGTTTATTTGCGGTTTTGCTGTTCGGCTGAGTGTAATTGATCAGTTTGGTTTGGATCAAAAATTCGAAATCCGGTTTAAAACCGTTCGGTACCCAGGGCACAGAATTAATTAGACTAACTGTGTACCAAGTCTTTCCCGTATTTCTAACATTATTTTGTAAAAACTTTCATTTGAAGTTCGACGTCGCAGTACAGAAGTATGCACCATACTAAGAAAAAAGACGAAAACCTATAATTGTGGGGTATTTTTACCATTATCCACAAATGAGCGGACGCGGTCAAATCTGCGTCTCCTTTCGATCTCGCTGATAACAAGTGACGATGTTCAAAATTGGCTACCTAAGAATGAAATCATAAATAGTATCGACCATACGTGGAACGAGTAGACTCTTCATGGCGCAATGGTTAGCGTGCTACTGGCTTTATTCAGAGGTTTCACGTTAGAGTGGCCGCCTCACTTTTCCCTTTAACAAGACATTGCACTTTAACCCTCCAATTTTGTGAATCTTTACATGGTATTAAAGATTCAAAGAGGTTGTTACTACCCTTACAATGCAAGGCCGCAAAGTTGTAGGTGTCACCCTTGCCTTAGATAAAACACCTTGCCTACTCAAGTTGACAATTTATTTGCTAACACATCTCTCTATTTACCTGTAAAGCCTAAAAAAGAGAACATGGTAAGAAAATGCTCTTCAAAGGCGAGTAAAAATATTATCAACCTTTGCACAGTTGATTCTTCTTAACGCGTTTTCTATAAAGGAGCATTTTATATTCCATAGGGCATGTACAAGTATCCAAACATCATGTTCCTAACACATAAGCTTGCCTTTTCTTGCTGCTTTTGTTCGAATGAGTTTATTGAAACCCTTCATAGATATCAAAGGTTGAAAGCAGTCCTCCCAACCAAAGATTAAAAAAACATCCTCCATCGTGGGCACTGAGTACTTATCGTAATCATAACACACATTTAGAGCTTTATAGTCTCCACACATTCAATCATCAATAATCATCAATCATCCTAGGCAAATCCTTTTTGAAAGGAAGAAAAAAAGGTGATGCAAAACCATGCTACCCTTTGCTCTCCATCACCAAACTTTCATCTACTAATTCGTTCACCTATGTTTTCATGACCTCATTGTCAAAATGACTCCGAGGATGTTGTTTCTACCATACTGTGGCACTCTCATCCACGATTCCAAGCGTCCCTTTGTCCAACCCCAGTTATTTATCAGACCCCACAATCTTTTCTCCATTATTGTTGAGCGCCCTACCTAGTTGCTCCTTTTATTTTCTTATCACTCTGTACAACTTCCGCATATACATATGGTGATATAAAAACATGTCCACTTCTTCCACTTCTTTGTCCAAGTTCCTTTAATATGTTAGAACCAAAATTAAAGGCTCGCTTGCATAGCAACGCAATAACTATTGTCTCTCAAGCTATAGTCGTCGAAACCCCCAATCTACCCTTGGACATCTTTTGTGAAATCTTATAGAAAGTCGGGAAAATTGATTTTACCCCCTAAGTTTTTCAAAAGCAACTAGTGCGCTGCATTATGGTGGTTGTAAATATTTATTTTGCCATCGAGGTCCACATAAGGGACCGTTGAACATCAACACATTGGCAAATCAGTGTATGGCAAGCAAGTTGATGCATTGAGCCACAAATCGGCTCCGACTATATTTAAAGATGCTAGAATCCGTAATGGTATAATCATTCAATTATGTATCGACGGTATGTATACTTTTATAGAGGGCGCTAAAATAAAATTTGGAAAAGTGGCCATGTTAAGGACCGAAAGCATGATATGGTGTTAGTTTTACACTTGCTCTACTAATTGAGCAGCTTAGTCGATTCTATTTTTAAACACATGTAGAAAAAGGTAACATCGATGAACAACGCACTAGTGGTTTCCTCATGCCAGCCAACGTGAAAGCGTTACACCTTTGTGGAGTCCATTGTGGATATTTATTAAAACGCTTCACACAACATTATTTGTGCGCTACAACTTTGTTACCAATCAAGGCGTTTGGTGACAAAGATTAGTGCATATATTATGGAGTGATACTTAAAATTGAGGTACGATTTTATTGTAGATTTCATTTTTCATGTTCATCAATGTGTTAACTCCAATTAACACAACTTTGAAGCGATGTTACAAAATTTTGATTGTTTTGTTCTATATTTTTTTGAGTTTTGGCCATATAAATTTTGCACATTCGGGTCAATTTTGGTTTTTACTTCTATCCCAAATGCCTAAATTGTTGATTAAGAGTTCTCTACTTTTAGTGGCATTTTGGGTGGTCTTGTATTAAGTCTGTCTCGGGGAGGAAGGTAGAGGATAAAAAAGTGTCTCTTGGAGCAACAAAAATTGGAAGCACAATAGTGGAGCGTTATCCTGCATCGATTGAAACTTGATTGATTTTCTTTTGATGAGAACATAAAATCACAAATTCCCCTTACTCATCTTTTTTACTTGAATTATAATTGATCGATTTGCTTTCAACGAGACGATATATTGATTGATTTCCGTTACGTATCGTTTTTTATTGAAACATATTTTGCTGTACTTTGATCAAGACTCTCGAGGTATTTTATTTTTTTGTGGTAATAATGTTTAGTAATGCTACAATATCGATAATTGTTTGCCCAACATACCCATTGAGGGGGGGATCCTTGTTACCAATGTGAATGGTAATAACGAACAAGCGTCAACATTTCTACTATGTTTTAAGAGTCTTGGGAGGAGGGCACTTTGGTACTGCTTGTTGTTGAGCATTTATTTGGTAATCTGTCCGCTTCCTAAGAGCGGTCCAATGAGTTTTTGCTAAATTAAAAGGGGTTTTTACATTTGATTTTGGTTACACTACATGCATGTCATACGAGTTCTTAACACATAATTTTGATTTAGCCTATGTTCGTAATTTTTTGTGGAGGCATTTTAGGGTGAGTTATTTGCTTTGGTTCTAGTTGTTTAGTGCAAAGTGTTAGGGTTTTCATTATTTTTTCACTTATATAAGTTTTGCCTTTACATGTCATTCCAACCTACTCTAAATTAGGAGTGTTCTTACGAAGCTTAACTGAACTATAACACCAGTAAACACTGCCTCCTCTAAACATAACCCGTTCTACTCAAACTTGTATGATTAAAATTGAGACCCCTGCCGATTCCACGAACCGAAAAGCGCCAATTCCGATTCGAGATGATACCCAACACCACAAATCTCCATCGAACGATTTTGCGATACGATACGCCGTCGAGACGCTAAAGGTTAAAGCATACAACCAAAAAGCGGTGAGCGTTTTATGCAACGTTTTTGTAAAAGTCAACGAAGTATACAAATCGTATAGTATACGTTTTGCATTTAATATAACACCGCACGTGCGACGAGCAAAATAGAAAAGGGAATGATTGTCGTGGACTCCAGCAGCCAATTACAAGCGAGAAAAACGTCACGGACAAAGCGCACTTTTTGTGCTTACTACTAAAAATATAAAATATATATGTTTCCGAAAGAAATTTTAAATTCATTTAAACTTTACACTACACCGTCAATCGCTATTAGAGTATATAACGCCAATTCGGTGCGCTTTAAAAAAAAAAAAAAACCTGAAATACAATCCATAATTTTATTTTTTCCATTATTCTAATTAGGTTTTTTTTTCAATTAGCGTTAATAAGGAAAGTACACTGCGATGGAAATAGTGTGGCGTACGGACAGGGAATATTCGTACGAAATGGTACTTTTTGAATTAGGAAAGCATAAAAAGACACTTAACATTATTGCGCACACATGTGAATGTGCACTGGAAGAAAGAGACGCAAACTCGTCGACAAAAATCATGTTCTCATATGTTCGTCCGTCGACTGTGTGAACAGCGCGACGGCGTACGAATTTTCAGATTTTGTACGGCTACACAGATTAATGTAGACATCGAAAGGGCGGGCATTTATTATTCAGGACAACCCAAATTATAGTTAGGGATTAATTAGTATATATATATATTTTTTCAAAAAATAATAATTCCCGATTAGTGTTAATAACACTAATTTTTTTTTTACGCTATTTATTCCTTTACTCTAATAGCGATTGACGGTGTAGTATTTAAACCTTTTTTAGTATTTTTATACTCTCGAAATCATAGTTGTTCACACCGTTTAGTGCGAACGATTCAATCGCGACAAATTATACGTAACGAACGCATTGAACGTCTTGAAATAATAGTAAAAATCGTTAATGAATTTTCGTCCGTACTATTTCGTACATGTAATCAAAAATGAATTTTACATAATACCTCAATTTGTAGGTTTCCCGTTACAAATGCGAAATAGGCTATAATGGAAGAGCGTAGAGCCAGGCTCTAATCTCGGCCAACGAAATATTTTTGTCAAATTCCGTCTGTCTCATTCTATCTGGCAGATTCCTGACAGATTTTAACATTCCATGGCGGCTTCTTTCAAAAATAATTGAAGAAGACGTTTGTACATTTTTCAAACTTACCGCGCGCAAATAGCGTGACATTTCAAACGTCTCTTTTCGAAAATGTCCGTACATTGTCGAAAAAATGACGTACATGTTCCATGAAATTTCTGTTCAGTTAACTGGACATAAAATACTAATAACTGCGACGTCTGTTTTCGTCAAATTCCGTACGTTACCGTAAAATTCTGTACATTTTGCGGGAAACGCTGTACTTTTCACGTAAATTGTTCGTACAGTTTACCGGACAGAAAGTATATCGCGATTTTTTGCGATTTTTTCAACAGTCACGAATTGTACGTTTCAATCGGAAAAAAGAAAAAAATCGCACGATCTGAACAACAGCGCTCGAAATACTTAAATGCTTAATAAAACAAAAATTACGACGTCGTACGTTACGGGGAAGACGTTTTTTATTTTTTCCGTACATTTTCCAAATTTCTTCATGACGTAGAAACATTTTGCCACGTCATCAATTTTCGAAACGCTCGCTCCGATAAAACCGGCCAATCAGAATCGACGTCATTTTGGACATGTCAGCCGCCGCTTCCTATTGGTCCCCAATTTATTTTTAAAAAAAGGTCCCTGCGTATTTTGTCGTATCTGAGAAGGCGTCCGCCACGTCTGCCAAATTTCTGTCGCCTACACGTTTTATTTTGTCGTATTATGAGGTGTTCATGACCGTACAGTGCTCGTGCAGAACAATGCACTAACAGACAAATGGTTGTACTTTGTACGAAGGAGACCTTTTCTCTCCCTGCTTTCGAGTATGAAAACCACCGCCCTCCTCCCTTCAATCACCGCTACCTCTCCCTCCACCCCCCCCAGCCTCTCCCTCCACCCCTCGACTCTCTCCATCTACCCTTCCGGCCTCTCTCTCTACCCCTCCACTCTCTCCCTCTAACCCGAAAGCCTCTCTCTCTACCTCTCCAGCCCCTCCCTCTACCCCCCTCCACTCTCTCCCTCTACCCCGGCCTCCTCCTAAAAGACTCAGAAATCTGCTTCTTTGCCCCTTATATAAATCCAAATAATACCCAATTATACCCCGTTTAAACCCATTTCACCCCGTTTATACCCATTTCTATCCCGTTTATACCCTTTTTTACCCCGTTTATACCCGTTTATACCCTACTTTACCCCAATTTCAACATTTTTTTTATATTTTTCAACAGTTTTTTGGCGTTTAGTTAATTTTTAGGCAATTTTCAAAGATTTTGGGTCGAAGTTATGGGGTCCAAAAGGGGTGTAATTTTGTCGGTTTGCACATTTTTGGCAGTATCTGCGGTGTCCTTTTCTGCCATTGGTGGAGTCAGCGGGTGCCAGCTGGAAGAGGGAGCTCGCACGTGCGGGATGATGGCAGGGGATGACGTGGCAAGCTTGGAGAGGTGTTTGGAGGAGTGCGAGGTGAGGGGGAATAGCGGAAAGAAAAGAGGGAGAGGAAGGGAGGGAGAGGGAGAGAGAGGGAGGAAAAGGCAGGGGAGGGAGGGGAGGGATAGAGGAGGGAGGAGAGGTATTAAAACTGAAATAATTAGGAAGTATTGGAAACTGGGAAAGAAAGATGGTGAGCTAGGGGATAAGAGAGAGGGGGGAGGGGGAGGAGGGGGGAGAGGAGGGGGGGGGTAGTTAAACTGAAAAAATTAGGAAGTATTATTAATTGGAAACTGGGAAAGAAAGATGGTGGGGTAGGGGATAAGAGAGGGAGGAGGAGGGAGAGGAGGGGGAAGAGGAGGGGAATGAGGAGGGGTAGGGTGAGGGTGAGGGGGAGGGAGAGGGAACGAGAGTGAGTGGGAAGAGAGGAGAGGAGGGAAAATAGAAAGGGGGAAAGAGGAGGAGAAGAGAGTGGAAATAAAAAGAAAGGAGGTGGATTGGAGGGGGGAGAGAGGGAAATACGGCGAAGGAGAGGGAGGGGAGAGGACGGAGAGGGAGAGGTGGAAGAGAGAAAGATGATGGGTATAGGGAAAGAAGGGAAGAGAGGAGGGAGGGAGAGAGAGGTTGTGGAATTTTAAAGTGTGTTTACATCTTCTGGTTTCTTTACCCCTTCACTGATCTTTTATTTTTCTTTCTCTTTCCTTTTTTATTTTTTTGCTACTTGCCCTTTTTTCTTTTCTTTTTTCTTTCTTCTTTCTTTCCCATTTTTGTTTTTTGATAAATAAATATTGTATGAAATATAAATATTTAGGTGTTTATTGTAGCACCAAAAAAACTAAACATCTTCCACATTATAAATCGTAAGGAAGAGGGAGAAGTTTAGGAATTATTATTTATTAATATATAAATTAAGATTAAATTAATTTGAATCAAATTAAATTAAACTGAATTAACTTCAAATAGTTTATTAATTTGTGGGTTTTTAGGAGTTGGGTAAAAGCAGTATTTTAACTTTTTTTGATTCAACAACATTTTTAAATACAGTAGAATTTCACTAGATAGTATTTTAAAATATGTTTTATTAATCCTTTTCTTTTTTTTTCACTTTCGTGATTTTCTTTTTAAATAAAATGAAAAAATGAGTAAAATATAAAACAAGAATGTAAATAATGAAATAAAAGCAATTTTAGAAAAACATAACAGTAAGAAAAAGAAAATCCAATTTAAAAAATAAACAAATAAATTAATGAAGAAAGGGTACAGGAAAAGAGAAAAAAAATCTCCCCCCCCCCCCCCCACCTCAAAAAAAAGTAATAATAATTGACTTCGCTTTCTTTTTCATTTTCTTTCCTTCCGCTTTTTCTTTTCCGATAATTATTTCTTTTTATTATAATTAACCCCTTTATTTATTTCTTTATTATTATTATTTTTTTTTTCGGGCAGGTATGCGCCGAACTTTTCCCCTCGTGCGCATCTTTCACTTTCCAATTCTCTCCCCCCGGGGCAGGTACAGGACGCTCTCTCTCTCTCCCTCCCTCTCCCTCTCTTCATCTCCCTCCCTCGCTCTCTCCCTCTCTCTCCTCCCGTTTCTCTCCCTATCTCTCCCTCCCCCTCTCTTTCCTCTCTCTCCTTTCTCTCTCTCCCTCCCGTTTCTCTCCCTCTCTCTCCCTCTCCCTCTCTTTCCTCTCTCTCCTTCCTCTCTCTCCCTCAATTCCTCCCTTTCCTTCCCTCCCTTTCCTTCCCTCCCTCTTCTCTCCCTCCCCTGTCGCGCTGTCTTCTTCCTTTCCCTTTCCTTCTCTTTTCCCCCCCCTCCCTTTCCTGTTTGAAGCCCTTCCTTCGCTCCCCACTTTCTCAATTCTCCCTCTCTCTGCCAGTCCTCTCTCCTCTCCCCTTCCCCCTCCTCTCCCCCTCGCCCAATCCTTTTCCTCCACCCTGTCTCTCTCTCCCCTCCCCCCAGACCTTTCCCTTCCCCCCCTTCCCCCCCTCTCCCCCTCCTGTCTCTCCCATTCCCCCCAACGTTTAGTTTCCCCTTCCCCTCCCTCTCCTCCTCCTCCCTTCTTCCCTCCCCCCTCCCCCCTTCCCCCTTCCCCCTCTCCCCCCCCCCCCCCTCTCCCCCTTCTTGCCTTCTCCCCCTCCTCCCACCCATGTCCGATTTTTTTCCCAAAAACTCATACCCCCCTCCCCCTCCCCCTCCCCCCCCTCCCCCCCCCCCCCCCTCCCCTCCCCTCCCCTCCCCTCCCCCCCCCTCCCCCCCCCTCCCTTCTCCCCCCCCTTTCTACAGCTTCCAATTTTGTCCTTTTCTGCACCAACAAATGTTCTTCAACGGATCTTCAAATCGCGCCGACCGACGAATCAGATTCCGTCGCGCTCCAGAAAACGACAAAAAACACTGACGGAATTCTGAAACTGAAAGTCCGCGCCGAAACCCTCCGCCGACAAACTCTGGCGGAGGATGCGGGTGACGTCATCGAGTCGAAAGATGACGTCAGCAAGTCAGAAAATGACGTCACGGCGGAGAAAACGACAAATGTCGACGACGTTTCTCCGAGCGCGTGCGACGAAGCGCGGACGGTGGGACAAAAAAGCGGCGCGTACGACGCTTGTCGTATTCGGGTCGACCGAAGTGACTATGTACGGTCCGTACAACCGGGGATGTCTGACGTGGCACGAGTGTTGATGAGCGAAAATTTTGTCGTGAAGCTCGTTCCCCAATCGGATACGATATTCGATCCGACGATCGCTAACGTCACGACAAAAACAGATGCGACAAAAGTCGATGTTACAGAGTCAGATGCGACAAGAGTCGATGTCACAGAGTCAGATGCGACAAAAGTAGATGCCGCACTCGTAGACGAGCCAAATGTCGGTGCGGAGGCTTCCGGGGATTTGGACGGCGGAAGACGACAAATTAGGGAACTTTCCGAAAGTCATAATGACGAGAGTACAAACGATGTCGAGATTTTGTCGGTGATGGAAAATGAGGTCGCCGTCAAATTAGTAAACCCTAAAAAAGTACGTACGGGTACTACTGGTACTGATACGAATGGTACGGAAGAGGGCCGGAGGGAAATGATGTCGGTGGAGTCGGAAAGCGACGCCGGCGATGCGAAATCTGACGGCGAGGCGGCGAAAGTGGACGGCGAGGATGAAAAAGATGACGGTCACGTCATCATGGAAGGACGGCGGGCGATGCTGTCGAAGGGAGATGAAATTGTTGTCGGAATTGCCGCAAAAGTTGACGGTAATCTGATGAAAGTTGACGGTAATCTGATGAAAGTTGACGGCGGAGATGAAAAAGGTGACGGCGGAGACGAGAAAATTGGACGCGGCAGTTCGACGGAAGATCGACGGCGGGAGATGATGGATGTGAAAAATAGTGACTTGGAGAGTGTGGTTTTATCAATGCCCGAGGGTACGATTCGGGAGAATAGTACGAACACGAAAAAATCTACTGAAGGTACGGAGACTTTACTTCGTCTATTTTTTATTTGTTTTGTTTTGGTTTAGTTTTACATGCCTTTTTTTCTATTTTCAATTCCATTTTAACTTATACTTGATTAGTTTTTTCTTCAACATTATTATTCGCTGACTTTGTTTGTCACCTTTTTTTCGAGTGAATTCAAATAGGATGTTAGTTGGATTTTTTTTTTTTAAGTTTTGAGCTCATAGGGACTTTTAGTATTATTTCAAGTCTTTAAAATTTCTACCATAAACTTTGAAACTGTCGCATGTGACCTTCTTTCCAGTTATTCTCAACAGTTTCCGCAAAAAATGCTAATTCCCCGATTTGACTGTGCAGTGAAGGAAAATGATAAATTCACAGCGTCAAACATTCCCACCGACGCTGCCATCCGTCCAGATCCAAACATCGCCAGCACCGGAAATCCGACGGCCGGTGCTGATCGTCGGGCTCTGATTTCGTCATCCGTACAGATGAATCTCATGTCTGACGTGGCTGCTTCTATAGACCAAATCGCATCCGACGTGAACGAGTATACGACAAAATCTATCCTTCATCCTGCAAAAATTGACGGCCAAGATGACGTATTCGGCGACAGTAGCGACAGCATGCTTTTTGAGTCCGTACTGTCAGGAGATTGGCTCTCAGAATCCGACCAATTGCAATCTGACCAAAAACGTGACGTGACAAACTCTCAAATGGTCGAAAAAATCTCCGACGATCTTTCTGACGACGATTTCGTCAGTTCCGAAGTAGGTGGTGACGCTGCCGTACAAGGGGAAAGCACACAAGATTCTGTTGTCCAATCAGAAAGCGACAACCGTCGTACTTTACGCACTGTAGTCGGATCTAGTGGGCCACAACTCAATTTAAGAGAAGTTTTAGGGTTTCTCTCTTGGGTCGCATGTGTACTTCTTTTTGCGTCATGCTGTGTTTGTATTCGCCGAGCCCGTACACAAGCCGTACTTATCAGTCAGGGAATAAGTCCAGAACACGGAATCTACCGACAACCGTACGGCGCGCCGCCCGGGGCTTACGTGGCCCCATCCGGACAACCTCAGTATCCTCCTCCCTGGGCTCCGTATCCCGCGCCGCAGGCACCGCCGCAAAAGGCGGAAGTTTGACTTTGAATTTTGAACGTGCACGGACTAGAGTGTTTTTTGTTTATTGGAGGTGGATTTTGCCGAAAATGAGACTTTTGACTAGTTTTTATTTTTCGGAATGGGGTTAAGAAAAGCTGAAAAATTTACATTTTTGGAGGTTTATGGAACCGAAATGTTAATACTGTTTTGAGTTTAGGAACCGCTTCGTTGGAAAATTCCGAGTATAACAATGTGGTCGAGGCTTCGATGACATTTTTTTTTTTTTTCTTTTTCAGAACTTGGATTTTAGAAACATGTGCAGTTTTGCAAAAAGATCTAGGATCTCTTTTTTTCAATTTAGGAGGTACATTTGGTGATAAGAAATTAGGGAGCAACGAGGGTTTTTTAATCGACAAAAAGTGGAAAACATGAGGAAAGATTTTGAGGATTATAAATTGTGTATATAAACATTCTAGAAAGTCCAACAATTCCCACTTTCTCTCCCTATATTTTTTTTTAGGACATTTTAGATGTGGAGTTTTAGAAATCGAGTTTTAGGCAGTCGAATAGTTTCCCGAGTCTTTATATTGTTGTTTTTCAAAGTCTTTTGGACTTGTAATATATATATCGACACCATTGAATGATGTGAATGTTCTTTTGTTTTATTTTGATTTACTGTTGTCCTTTTGTTTAACAAACGATCTTTTTTATTTTTGTTATTATTATTTTGATGGAAATTTCAAAATTATACAGTTGAATATTGTCGCTCGACTTCGGAAGCCCTATATGTATAACATTATGATATAAGAATTAATAATACCATGTTGTATATAGTACCCTAGAATATGAAATATAGGTGTAATCATATAATATTGCCATTTTATATTGTACTTCCTTTTTCATTGAAAGTGTACTTGGTATTTTCTATCTCCTCCTCCTCCTCCATCTCCTTCTCCCTCACCTATTTCCCCTCTCCTTCTTTCTCCCTCTTCTCCACCTCATTCTTCCTCGCCTATATCAACTCTAGTTCTCCTCCCTCTTCATATCCCCCACCTGTTTCCCCTCACCTTTTTCTACTCCCTCTACAACTCTTCTCCTTCTCCTCCCACCTCACCTGTTTCCCCACCCTCCTCCCCCAATTCTTCCTCTCTCATTCTTCCTGTTTCACTTTCCCACCCCTTTTCCCTATCCTCTCCCTCTCCCTCTCCTCTCCCTCTCCTCCGTCTCTTTTCCCCTCTCCACCTCCTCCTCCTTGACCTGTTTCCCCGCTCATATTTCCTGCAATTTTTACTCCTCTCCCTCTCCTATTTTCTCAAATTTTGACCTATGCTTCTCCTCTGAAAAAGAAGAGAGGGAGAAGGAGAGGAACAGAGGAAAGAAGTTGAAGGGAAATGAGAGGGAGAGGAAGAATGATAAAGAGAGGAAGAGAGAAATACATGAGAGAGGAGAAGAGGGAGAAAGGGAGAAAGGGAGAGAGGGAGAGAGGGAGAGAGAGAGGGGGAGAGAGAGAGACACTGTTATGACACAAAATGACAAACAGCTTCTATTAATAATTTAATATCTATGGTCAGACAGCAGTGTACCATGTAGGGTACGATACTGTACCATAACCCGCCACGTGTACAATACATTACTGTAGGCTAATTTTTTTTTATTTTTTTTCCCATTTTTTTTTTCAAACGATCTCAGTTTGGGTGAGGGGAAATAATGCCTCGATATATAATAATAATAATGCCTCGATATATATTATACGATATATTAGTGATATATCGCAATGATTTAGCTTTCGATATATCGAAGAATATATCGATTATCGGGTACCTGAAATTCGATATATATCGAATAACGGCAAAAGGTCCTCGTTACCCAACACTAACTATTGCTATTTCGTTCGAATTACCGTACGATTGAATATCCTGGAAAACATACGTGAAATATTCTTTCGGTATACGTCTGAAAGATGGAAAGATGCAGAAAATGTACGGATTGAAATTTGATTTTTTTTTCCATATTTTGGACTATACAGTTGTACAGTTCTTCCAAATCCATATCGACCTCACAATCCAATTGGATATTCGTATGGTCGGTCAAACTATTCTCGTCTACACGATTGTACCTTTCTGTCGCTTCGATAACTACACCGAATCGCTATTAGCGTCAATGTTTTTTTCACCACTTAAAACATTTTTCTCCGTACACTATTGTTGGATTTTCAATTTGAAACCGCCAATCGAAAGCTGAGAATGTTACCTTTAAAATCGAAACCGTCAGATCCGAAATCCGACAAGAGTGTACGGAGAAAAGATGTTTTAAGCATAGTTCAAAACATAGTTCAAAAGTAGGTGAAAGTAGGACCATACAATATGCCTATTATACGCAAAACATACAATATGACCTTAAGACCCATATTGTATTGGTCGCAAAATGAAAAAAAAAAGTAACAGGGTTGAGTTGCACATCGTTCGATAGAGAATTAAACGTCATCAGACGGTTGTTGATCAAAGTAGCGATATAAGAAGATCACATGAAAAGCAAAATGACAAAAAAAGTAACAGGGTAGAGTTGGCACATCGTTCGATAGAGAATTAAACGTCATCGGACGGTTGCTGATCAAAGTAGCGATATAAGAAGATCACATGGAAAGCCCATAACATAACTTGCACCTACCAAAGGCCTACCATAAAACGCCTACTTTTTGTTGGATTATTGTCGTTCGCGGTATTTCCGCGAAGCGTCATACCAACACTTAATTGTTGACGTGAAGTACCACGTCATCATACGAAACGTACCATGTAAGTTTCGTGGTACTAATTTTGAAGCGTCCGCGAACGAAACATACTATTTCGTTTCGCGTGACTTTTGTCTTCATGTACAGATGTTTGATTTTGCGTGTAGGTGTACTTGTGAAGTGACACGTGTTAAGTCAACGTTTGGAGTTTGTTGTTTCGAAGGAATAAAGCGCGTGCGCTTTCCTTCGTGGAATTTACATTGAAGAGTGCAAAGTCAGCTAGGGAGAGACTTCGTCGCTACGCTAAGTTCTGCTTGTCTTATCTTGTTGTCTCTTAGTGTAGAGTAGCGAGTATACATAGGCAGCACTGTACATGTGCAGAGTATTAATTAATCAACCAATTAATCATAGAGGATTTATATTGGAGTAGAGATTATTTAAAGAGAAGAGTGAAGAGAGAGAAGAGAGAAGAGACATGATGTAAAGAGGCTTCGGCCAAGAACACTTATAAATCTTTTTGGCTGAATATTCCTCTTGTCTTTTATGAGCTTCCGCTGTGTAATGATTTATGTTTTATGAATTATTTTAAGAGAAACTCTTTTGCTTAAGATCCTACAATTGGTATCGGAGCAAGTTCTTCGGAGTTAGAGAGAGAGCGCATGGGGAGGAAGAAGAATAGAAATACTCCTTCCCCCATGTCGACTTCGGAGAGAGCAAGAGAGTTCAGTTTTTCGGGTTCTCAATTTGAGGAGACCCGGAATACGGAGAGAAAATTTGAGGAGATGTTTGATACATTAATGAGATATGTAGATTCACGATTTCAAACTCAATCTAGTGAGAAAAGAGAATTTGCTTCATTTCAGGCTTCCGATCCATTCAGTGGAGGAGCTAATGCAAGTGAGATAAAATAGAGAATTAGGAAAGGTAAAGCAAAGATAGAGGAAGATTCAGATTTTGAAGAGGCGTTGGATAATGAAGATGATTATAATATGTCGGGGAAATCCGTGGCCTTTAATGGCACGAATTATGCGGTTTGGAAGAAATTTATTTCAAATCAACTTATTCTCAAGAGGCTTTGGAGGATTGTCAATGGAGAAGAGAAGATGCCAACAGAGAGCAAGGCACGTTCTCAATGGAGGTTGAAGGATATTGCGGCAACGACCGGGTTGATGAAAAATTGCACTTTTTCCGTGCTTGATCATTTTCTCGCTCACGGCACGGCCCATGAGGGTTGGCAAGCACTTGAGGAGCAATATGAGAAAGGCGTTGAGAACAAAGGTCAATATGTTTATACGGATTTTATGAATTTTAAAATCAAGTCAAATGAATTGATGGATGATGCCGTGAAGCGCTTCAATATTATACTCGAGCAATTAATTAACAATGGCCGAGTTATCTTGGATGCGGATAAGTTAAGCGTTTTTCTTAATGCTTTACTGGAGAGGCTTTCGCATCTTAAAGCTTTTTTACGAGCGAAGGCGGATAACACCTTCGGATTCACCGTCAATTTTATCAAAATGTCGGAGGGAACTCCATCGGCTTCTTCAAGTGGAGGAGGAGGAGTTCTCAACTCTAATAAAACCGATGATGATTTTCCGGTTTTTAATCTTACCCTTGATTCGGTAAGTAGTGGAGGAAATTTGGAGAAAGAGTGGATTATTGATACGGGGGCATCTCGTCATGTTTGCACGGATGCCACCTTGTTTGATGACATGAGGGAACTTACGGTTCCAAAGTTTATTACGGTTGCAAGCGGCCATGTCATTTCGGTTGGTACGGTTGGCACGGTTCAGCTTGATCTTCTTTCATGGGATAATGATGGGAAAGAGAGATTGACGGAGTATCGTCTACAAAATACTCTTTATATTCTCGATGGTTCAGTTAATTTGTTAAGCGTTCCACAAATACAAAAAAGTGGTGGAAGCTTACTTGCGAGTGGTGATCAATCTATCGAGATTTGGAATGAGAAGGGGAATGTTATTGGAGAAGGGGTTGTAACGGATGCGAATCATAGTCGGCTCTTATATATGAGGTCGAAATCTAGAGTTCCCACCGAGGGAATTTCACATCAAATTTCGAAGTTGAAAGGTGATCTTACCTTATGGCATCATCGGATGTGTCACACATCCGAGGTAAGTTTGAAGAATATGATTCGTCATTCTTCGGTGAGGGGTTTGGACCTTGCATCCGGTGAGAAGATGAACGGATGCGGAGGATGTAGCAAAGGACGTCAAATTCGGAAATCCCATCCGAATGAAGACATCAAGCATCGAGCTCAAAGTCCTTTGGAGGTTGTCCACATCGATCTTTGTGGACATATTAAACTCGAGACAATTGGAGGTAATAAGTATACTTTGGTAATTGTTGATGACTTCTCTCGGAAGTCATGGGTGTATTTATTGAAGAAGAAATCGGATGCATTTGAAAAATTTAAAGAATGGCATGTGATGGCCGAAAGGCAAACTGATAAGAAGCTTAAGTCCATTCGTTCGGACAAAAGAGGTGAGTTTGTTGTTTTGAGGGGTATTGTAAGGAGTGGGGGATAAGGCATCAATTCACGGCGCCTTATTCTCCGGAGTCAAATGGAGTGGCCGAGAGGAAGAATCGTACCTTACAAGAAATGGTCCGTGCGATGGTTCATAGCTCCGGACGAGAGATGTTTTTGTGGGGAGATGCGGTTCTTACGGCGAATTATATTCGTAACCAAAGACTCACTTTTGTTTCCGGAAGTAAAACACCAGAGGAGTTATAGAGTGGGAGAAAGCCCATGGTTCATCATTTGAGAATTTGGGGATGTCATGCTACGGTTTATGTGGAATCAATCAAGAGGAATGGGGAATTTGCACCAAGGTGTTGGCCGGGAATTTTTGTTAGTTATAGCGCGAAGGGGAATTTGTACCAAGTGTATGATCCCGCTCGTCACACCGTGGAGGAATCTCGGAATGTGGATTTTCATGAGGATCTCAAATCCGCCATGAATTCTGTGGGGAAATTTAAAGAGAATTTGGATTTTTATGAGGAGAGTGAAATTGAGAATTTTTTGTTCATTGGGGATTCGCAATCCGATGAGGAACCGAATGTAAAAAGTCAGAAAAAGAAATTGGGGAAATCGGTTGAAGTTGAATTTGAAAGAAAGAGTAACCGATCTTTGGATTCCCGAGTGCATTCGAACATTCGGAAATCTCAAAGCTCTAAATCGAGTTCTAAATCGAGTGAGAAGGAAATTGAAATTGAATCCGAGGAAGAGAAAAAGGAAAAGGAGGAGGAGCAAGTTATTAGGAGGAGCTCTCGGAGTACAAAAGGGAAGAAAATGGAGAAACTCACTTACGATCGAAAAGGGGAAAATGCATCGAATTCGCATTATTTTCTTTCCGATCTAAGGAGACGGAGTTTCTTTTGTAGCAATTACTTACGGAGAATATGACCGGCGACCCTCAATCTTATATCGAGGCTAGGAGGTCGATTGATTGGGAGAGTAAGTGGAAACCGGCGTGGGAGAAATAATTTAAGTCGGTGGTTGATAATCGAACTTTTGAGGAAGTGAAATTACCGGAGGGGAAAAAGGCGATTGATGCAAAGTGGGTCTTTAAAACCAAAACTAGAGCGTCGGGTGAAATAATTAAGTACAAGGCGAGGCTTGTGTGTAAGGGGTTCCAACAACGTGAGGGAATCGATTTTAAGGAGACTTATGCTCTCGTGGTGAAGTTTGACTCACTACGGATTATTATTGCAATTGCAGCGATGGGGAACAAGCACGTCCATCAAATGGATGTTGAAACCGCGTTTTTAAATTGTGAGTTGGAGGAAGAGGTATATATAAAGGTGACGGAAGGTGTCTCTCCTTTGCAAGAAGGAAATGTATGGCGTTTGCAAAAATCATTATATGGTTTGAAACAAGCACCATGCACTTGGTATTTGAGACTTCATCAAGTACTATGAAGTTTGGATTTGTACGAACTACGTCCGATTCTAGAGTTTATGTGAAAGGTGAAGGAGTTGACCAAATCATCTTTTCTGTTTATGTGGATGATTTCTTGATGGCATGCGACAAGTAGGAACGCATTAATGAGTTCAAACATTATCTTGGATTACATTTCAAAGTAACGGATCTTGGAGAGGTACAATATATTTTGGGGATTAAAGTGATACGTGACAAGGAGGGGAACATTAAATTGAGTCAAGCTCAATATTGTAAGGAGATTTTGGAGAGATTTGGTATGTGTGACGCGAAACCCTTTTCTACACCGTTGGATGCAAACCTACACATTCGTAAGTTTGAAGAGGAGGATTCTATCGACGGACCATATTGAGAGGCGGTTGGTTCACTTATGTACCTTAGCGTTGGTACTCGTCCAGATATTTTGGCCACGGTTTCCATTGTCAGTCGTTATTGTCATGAGCCAAAGAAGGCACACTGGGAGGCCGTACGACGTATCTTTCGATACTTGGTTGGTACGATTGATCTTGGACTTTTGTTTACTTCTAACAAAATTTATTTGGAGTGTGTTGGGTATTGTGACGCGGATTGGGGCGGCGACTTTGATTCGAGTAAGTCCACGTCAGGATACGCATTTATTTTTGGAGGAGCTGCGATCTCGTGGAGTTTTAGGCTACAACCTAGGGTTGCGTTAAGTTCCACAGAATCTGAGTATATGGCTGCGTGTCATGCATCTAAAGCATCGATTTGGATTAAGGAGATGTTACGTGAGTTAAGTATTCCTATTGGTTATATGACGATTTATTCTGATAGCATGAGTTCTATGGCGTTTGCGAAAAATCATGTGTTTCACAAGAGGACGAAACACATCAGGATGTTGTTCTACAACCACCGGTGCAGGTGGAGGAGCAGCAGTAGTAGTAGAAGTAGACTGATACACTCTGAGAAGCTATCAAGAATCCTACCAAACAGTTGTTCTTAAGTTCTCACCAATTCTTATACAAGCATCTAAACCTCACAAAACTCTATCAGAATATAAAGTAGCATAAACACTGATAACTCCCAAAGTTATAGCACAATTGACTTGACAACACTCAAGATATAATACTCAGAAGTTTCCCAAAAACTGTCTGCAGTTTTACTACTTGGAAGTCTGGATACATAATATATTCCGAGTCCTAAGTCTTATACTTGTGTTGAACTGGCAACACTAGTGTACTTGAGAGGTAGGTCAAATCACTAAGCTACCACTGATCTGTCAAGCTACCACTGAGCTACCACTAAGCTACCACTGAGCTATAACTACGCTATGACTGAGTTCCCACTAAGTTTGACTAGAATCGTATCTATCGCAGTTGCTCTATCCTGTACAAAATCTTATTAAGAATATCAGACGTTGCGTTGTCCATACGTACCATATCAAATATAATCATGGTTGCCTTCTCCTGTCTGTGTTGCAGCTTCGCTGCTGCGCTGCTTTGCTGTATAGCAGCTGCTCTGTTGTATAGCAGCTGCGCTTCTGTATAGCAGCTGCGCTGCTCTGTTGTATAGCACCTGCGCTGCTCTGTCTGTAAAGCAGCTGCGCTGCTCTGAGACTGAAAGCTTTTCAAAAAGACAACACTCCCCTAAAGCTTTAGACTCAGTATCCCGGCGCAGCTGCGGTGATAAACTAGCGCAGCATCGCAGCATAGCAATAAAGCAGTTAGCAAGTCACCCAGTCCCACTACCTCTGAATGGTGGAATTATCGCAGAGTGTCTGTATAGCAATGCAACAATTCAACTATTCACTTAATCCCACTGTGTCCCTATAATACTTCAGCTTAGGAGCAGGAAGGGCTTTAGTGAGTATATCACCAATCATTTTTGCATCTGGCAAATAACATAGTTTAATCACTCTAGAGAACACCTTTTCTCTTACAAAGTGTAATCATACATCCATGTGCTTGCTTTTGAAGTGATGACTCGGGTTAGAAGCAATGGCAATGGCAGCCTGGTTATCAGACCAGATTACCTGTGGACCAACTTGCATGTATCCTAGTTCTTGTAACATGGATTTTACCCATAAGAGTTCTTTGAGGGCCGAGCTTGCTGCCATATATTCTGACTCCATTGTCGACTGTGCTGTAACCTTTTAAAGTTTGCTGCTCCAATAGCAAGTACCGTTCCCAATTTGTAGAACGAATCCCGTGGTGGATTTCCGGCTTGGCATGTCGCCATAGCTTGCATCACTCCATGTTTGCAGCTTGACTTCTCCTCCTCCTAGAGTGAGTTGGAGATCTTTAGTTCCTGCCAAACATCTTAAGACTCTCTTTGCTGCATCAAGATCAGATTTTCTCGGATTTTTTAGACTCCTGCTCAGTACCCCGACAGCAGCAGCAATGTCAAGACGGGTACAGTTCATGAAATATATTAAGCTTCCCACTATCTGTCTATAAGGTATTACTGTCATAGGATCATTCTCCCCTGACTCTAAATACTCGCTAACAATGACACCTGGTTTTGTCTCTTCTCCCTCTAACTTCTGCCGAAACTCCATTGGAGTTAATCATCTTTTTGCCCCTCGCATTCCGTACTCATCTAACATTTTTCCAATGGCCTCTTTTTGAGTCAATATTATTATTTTCTTATTTCTGTCCCTTTCTACCTGGATACCCAAAATATATTTTGCCTCACCGAGGTCTTTCATCTCGAACCGTGAGTTTAGAGCATTTTTTATTTTGTTAATTTCAGCCATTGATTTGCTAATTAATAGCAAATCATCTACATATACTGCTATATACACTATCACATTTTCACCCTTGAGAACGTAGACAGAGTGATCAGAACTTATCATTTGAAATCCTAGTCTAGTCAAGAATTCATCAAGCTTTATATTCCACCGTCTGGGGGCCTGTTTTAGGCCGTACAAAGATTTTAGCAACTTGCATACTAAGTGCTCTTTTCCTGGTTCCACATACTTTTCAGGCTGCTGCATGTAAATGGTCTCTTCTAGTTTTCCATGCAAAAGGCCGTTTTTACATCCATCTGATGAATTTCCATATCTTCTATAGCAGCTAGGGACATCAAGATTCTAACCGTTGGAAATCTTACAACCGAAGAAAATGTTTCTTCAAAATCGATTCCTTCCTTTTGATTGTACCCTTTGGCCACAAGTCTGGCCTTATAGCGTTCAATGGTGTTATCGGGATTTAACTTCACCTTGAATACCCATTTGCTGCCGATCGCTTTTCGGTCCAGAGGAAGGTCCACAAGCTCCCATGTTTGAGCCTCCATGATCGACTTCATTTCGTCGTTTGCCGCCTCAATCCAGTGATTCCGCTCTGGTGATGAGAAGGCCTCTTGGATGGTCAAGGGCTCCCCTGAGACTGCCGCGTAGGCAAAGTGAGAGTTTGCTTGTAGGCGGCTTCTTGATCTTCTTCCCTCCGGAAATTCTGAGGCTGAGATCATCGGATGCCGCGCATTGTGCTGATTGCACTGATTGCGCTGGGGGCAATCCGTGTGTATTGACTGCTCTTGGTCCGTGTGGACCCGAAGTTGGTGAGGAACTTGGAGAGAGTCTGACTCCGGAGTCATTACCAGAGTTTGTGGAATCTGCGAGACAATTTCCTGCATGCAATCTAAGATGACATACTCCTGTACTTTTTGTTGCTTTTGTTGCTCTGTCATTTGAAATAAATCTATGGAGTCTAGTTCATCCTTATGATGTTTCTAGCTACAACCATTTTCTGCCTTTCAAACACAAAGACTCTATAACCTTTTGAGTGATCATCATATCCTAACAGAATACCCGGTAATCCCTTCGGTTCCATTTTCCATCTATCTATAGAAGTATCCAATATAAAGCATTGACTACCAAAGACTTTGAAATGGCTAACATCTGGTTTGCTACCTGTCCAGATTTCGTAAAGAGTTGATTCTATCGATCTTGATCCTATCCCATTTTTAATATAAACTGCACAATTTAGAGCCTCAGCCCAGAATTTCGGATCCACATTTTTATCTGCGAGCATAGACCTAGAGCTTTTCGTGAGAGTTCTATTTAGTCGTTCCGACACCCCATTTTGTTCCGGTGAATACGGAACAGTCAATAGATGACTAATGCCTTCCTCGAGTAAAAAGGTTTCAAATTCTTTCGATGTATATTCACCAACATTGTCCGATCTGAGATGTAAAATAGATGAATTATGAAGTTTTTCAGCCCATGCTTTATAGTGTTTGAAGTGACCAAACACTTCACTCTTCTCCTTCATGAAGTAAATTTCTGTAAACTTGGAGAAATCATCTGTGAAGGTGACCATATATTTCATCCCTCCGGTAGATGGAACCTTCGCCGGACCAAAGACATCCGAATAAATTTGTTGTAAAAGTTTCGTTGACCGATGCTCAGACTCCTTAGGAAATGGCAATCTGTGGATTTTGCCTAAAGCGCAACCATCGCAAGTTTTGACCGGCCCATCTGTGATTGATACACCCTCTATTTTTCCAGCAATGACCATTTTCCTCAAACTATCATAATTAACATGGCCTAATCTTTTATGCCACAACTCATCTGAGTGCAAAACACCGGAGTACAAAACATCATTCTCCTTTGTATTAGCCATATCCATCGATACATCTTGCTACTATCTCTAGTACCTGTAACCGCAACCTTGCCATTTTTGCTAACAACTTGCCGACCATTTTTCAAATTAACCTTAAAGCCTTTGCTCTCTACCAACGATGTAGAAAACAGATTTTTCTTAAAGTCAGGCACAAATAAGACATTCTGAAGAGTCCTTTCAACTGCTTTTCCTTCTACATCAACTAGTAAGGACACATCACCCACAGCACGAGTTTGGACACTCATTCCACAAGTATAATAAATATTTTTCTCCGGCGTTGCTTTCAGATTTTTGAAGATGGCCTTGTTCCAGCACATGTGGGCTGACGCTCCTGTATCCATTATCCATCCGGGGTCCTTTGCGCCCTCCATTGCAGCCGCAATAGCGAAGAGATCCGTATCGTCCTCCGTAGAAACCGTCAAAGTCTCGTCTTGGAGAGACGAAGAAGCCGAAAATAATGCATTTCCACGAGATGTAGTCCCCGTGAAACCTTTGTAAAACCGGCTTTGTTGCCATCCCGGCCGGTATAAACCTGTATCGTTAGCTTTTTTAAGCTTAGGACAAAATTTGTATCCATGACCTCTCTCACTACAATAAAAGCATGCATTGTTGGATTGTCTATTTCCACCTTGATTAAACTGTCTGAACTGATTAAACTGATTCCTTTGCTGATGAAACTGTCCTTTTCTCTCAAAGTCTGAATTAAAAGCCTCTACTTGCTCAACATTGAGAATATTAGATGTAGCTTCCTCCTCTAGTAAAATATTGATGGCTAACTGTAAAGTCCAGCTAGCTTTATCTTTTTGTTTGAGCATGTCAGATGCTCCTTTCATACTACGAGGGAGACCCCTCATGAGCAATGCCGCCTGCTGAAAAAGAGGAAACACCCCACCTGCACAAGCATGTGCATCTACAAAGATACGAAATTTGTTAGAATATTTAGCCATTGTACCGCCAGTGTACTTATAGTCCCAAATTTTCTCAGCCAATAGAAGTTCTTCCTAAACATTGGCCTTTTCATAATCACTTTTAAGAGATTTCCAGATATCAATTGCTTTTTTCATCTTTATCCGAGACATACCTAAGTCCTCAGATATACAAAATTTCAGAATAGAATGGGCTTGCGTATTTTTCTTAGACCATGACGGATCAGATTCATCCAGCGAACCATCCAAGATATCCCAAAGATTGACACTTTCAAAATGTGTTTCCACCATATCCGCCCAGTAAACATACTTATCCCCGGAAAAGATAGGAATTCTTGATGAGAGGCCCATAACCTGTTGTTCTACAACCACCGGTGCAGGTGGAGGGGCAGCAGTAGTAGTAGAAGTAGACATGATACACTCTCAGAAAGCTATCAAGAATCCTACCAAACAACTGTTCTTAAGTGCTCACCAATTCTTATACAAGCATCCAAGCCTCTCAAAACTCTATCAGAATATAGAGTAGCATAAACAATAATAACTCCCAAAGTTATAGCACAACTGACTCGACAACACTCAAGATATAATACTCAGAAGTTTCCCAAAAACTGTCTGCAGTTTTACTACTTGGAAGTCTGGATACATAATATGCTATGAGTCCTAAGTCTTATACTTGTGTTGAACTGGCAACACCATTGTACTTGAGAGGTACATCAAACCACCAAGCTACCACTAATCTGTCAAGCTACCATTGAGCTATCGCTAAGCTACCACTGAGCTATCACTAAGCTAACTAGAATCGTATCTATCGCAGTTGCTCTATCCTGTACAAAATCACATTAAGAATATTAGACGTTGCGTTGTCCTCTCTGTGTTGCAGCTTCGCTGCTGCACTGCTCTGCTGCTGCGCTGCTCTGCTGTATAGCAGCTGCTCTACTGTATAGCAGTTGCTCTGCAGTATAGCAGCTGCTCTGTTGTATAGCAGCGCTACTCTATTGTATAGCAGCTGCGCTGCTCTGTCTGTAAAGCAGTTGCGCTGCTCTGAGACTGAAAGCTTTCCAAAAAGACAACACAGGATCCAATGGCATTTGTAAGAGATTTGGTTACGGCGAACGAGATTGAATTTTCGTACGTACCAACAAAAGAGGAGGCGGCTGATTTGTTGACAAAGGCTGCTACACATGATGTGTTTGAGAGGGGGCGACCGAAACTTGGATTATTTTGAAAAATTTGGCGACTCCGACAATCAGAGGGGGATTGTTGGATTATTGTCGTTTCGCGGTATTTCCGCGAAGCGTCATACCAACTTGTTTTTTGTTTGACGCGAAGTGTCGCGTCATTAAACAAAAAGTACGATGTCGTTTCGCTACAGTACTTTTGTTATCCGCGAAAGAAACATACTATTTCGTTTCGCGTCACTTGTTTGTTTCGTGCGCAGGTGTTACATTTTGCGTGCATGTGTGTTCGTGTGACGACACGTGTTTAAGTCAATGTTTGGATTTTGTTGGTTCGAAGGAAGATGCGTGTGCGCCTTTTTTCGTGGAACTTTCATTGAAGAGTGCACAGTCAGCTAGGGACAGACTTCGTCGCTACGCTAAGTTCTGCTTTTCTTATCTTGTTGTCTCTTAGTGCAGGGTAGCGAGTATATATAGGCAGCAGTGTACATGTGCAGTGTATTAATTAATCAACCAATTAATCATAGAGGACTAATCTTGGAGTAGATATTATTTAAAGAGAAGAGTGAAGAGAGAGAAGAGAGAAGAGAGATGATGTAAAGAGGCTTCGGCCAAGAACACTTATAAATCTTTTTGGCTGAATATTCCTCTTGTCTTTTATGAGCTTCCGCTGTCTAATGATTTATATTCTGTAAATTAATTTAAGTGAAACTCTTTTGCTTAAGATCCTACACTTTTGAACTATGTTGAAAAGTAGGCTTTTTCTATTGTAGGTCTTTTGTCGGCGCCTTCATCGTAAGTTGTGTTATGGGCTTTTCATGTGATCGTCTTAAGTCGCTACTTTGATCAGCGACCGTCCGATCTTCCAAATCTGACGATAGTCCTATCGTAAGTTGTGTTATAGGCTTTTCATGTGATCTTCTAAGATCGCTACTTTGATCAGCGACCGTCCGATCGTCCGAATTTAACTGTTTAAATAAAAAGTCGCTCAAAACTCACAGAAAAAGATTTTTTTGTCTGGTTTTTTTTTCAAATTTAGACATGACGTTTAATTCTCTATTGATCCATGTGCAACTCAACCATGTTACTATTTTATTTCATTTTGTGGCCAATACAATATGGGTCTTAAGGGTATATTGTATTTTTTGCGTACAATAGGCATATTGTATGGGTGTACTTTTACCTACTTTTGAACTAAGGTTTTAAGCGGCGAAAAAAACATTGACGCTAATAGCGATTCACGGTGTACTGTATAGTGGTTTCCTATGACATTGTAGATATTTAGGGTTTGTAACGTTTTGACGTCACACTCACGTATGATATGGTCGACGTCACTAACTCCAAAAAATTACGCCATAGTTTCCCGATTTTAGTTTTTGGTCCTTTCTCACTATATTTGCCACCAAAATACGCCCAAAGGCAATAAAAAATAATATTTTTCAGAGATCTTTCATTTGATATAATTGTGAGATAGACGCGGTAATGGGGGAAGGAATGAGAAAGAGGCGCCTTCACAAACTTCGCCTTTGACGAAATGGTGTCCGTTGGTCGAGACCCCTCCATGGCCTCTGTACGGAAAAAAGTGCACGGAAAAAAGTACGAAGTGGCTGTAAACGTGCGGTGGGTTTGTTTTTTGTACTCCGCGCAGAAAAGTTTTTGAAAATCTTCGACGCGTGCAACAACGCCGGCGTATTCGTTGACAACATAAAAACTTAGTTAAAATCACATCACGAGGTGATTTGAGCAGAAGTTTGAAGGTGAGATGGAGGGACGCGAAAGTTGGTTGAAACGCGTTAGACAAAAAAAATGCAATACACCTAAATTTTCAAATTGGCGCAAATTGTATTGTGGTAATGTCATTTTTTTGGTACGGCTGAGGATTTTTTAGTTGCGGGCTAAGTTTTGGAGGAAAACGACAGAAAAAAAACCCTTACTTTCTCGCATGGGAAAGTGCCCTAAGAACTTTTAATTGATTGCGATATTTGTTTATCCGTATAACGCACCAAAACATCGTCTAAATATAGTGATGGTTTTATAATGAATTACAGTAGAGTTCAGAATCGGCTGACCGGATTTGGCCGGGTTATTCAAAAACGAAAATTAAAAAATTCGGGTACGGCCAGGTTAGGGTACCAGATTGTGACATCTGCCACATGGCAGATGTCACCGGCCGCGTTTTTTTTTTTTTTTATTCTCCATTAGTGTAGTTCATTCTATTTTTTTCTTTATTCTATTTAGGGTTATTTTCAGTGCGTTGTCTCTTAAATAGAGTTATGTACGGTCAGTGTCAGACCGTACATAAATGTACCTTTTTAAGCTAAAAATTACAATAAATTAGTTTTAGTAACCGCAGACGCATGAGAATGTGCGTTCTAAAATGGAAAAAAAACCAGGTCGTAAAAAATCCCGTTCCCACATATTTGTCCGACAGCCGCGTTTCGACTGTGTGAATGTACGATTTGTGTACGATTTGTCAAATTTTGTACGGAGACTTATATTAGTAGTGTAAGTATGTTTGCGACCGACATTTATTTTTTCAAAGATCCAAATTACCATAATCAAACAATTAGAATGTATGATTTTTTCCAAAATTTTCAAATTCTTAAATAGCGTCCACCACTGTAATTATTATTATACGCTAATCAAACTCCCACGCTAATAACGATTGGCGGTGTACAGTACACCGCGAATCGTTATTAGTGTCAAAGGTTTTTTTCGCCACTTAGAATATCTCTTCTCCGTACACACTTGTGGAATTGTGGATCTGATGGTTGCGATCGAAAGGTAACATTCTCAGCTTCCGATTGTTGGTCTCAAATTGAAAATTCGATAAGTGTGTACAGAGAAAAGATGTTTTAAGTGGCGAAAAAACCACGACGCTAATAGCGATTCGCGGTGTAATTGTATCGTACTAATTCAGGAATCAAAATTTTTTTGAAGTTGCATCAAGATATCGTGCGAGCATTTCCAACAAGAAAATTTCCATGTTGAAATGCCCTAATGTTGAATGCAAACCGTGACCGTACAAATCAAACGATTTTGAGGTTTTTACCCTAAAAATAAAACTGACTGCTCATGGTTATGAAGTTATGAGGCAAATTTTTCATTGTAACATATTTCACTTAGGGTATGGTTACATCAAACGAAAAAGTGAGGTTTAATACAAAATTTTGTACTTGCCCGTACCATGGCGTACTATATTTTTGTGAGTTTCTTGAAGAAGTACATTTTATTTCCAAAAACGCGATGGAAATACCATCAAAGTACAAAACATTATTGTCACTAAAAAGTATTGATGACCAACAAAGGTTAAAGACCAAAGTCCTAAAGGACTAAAAACACAACAAAAATGCTTTAAACGCCTAAAAGGAAAGAAAACATAAAAAAAGAAAGTACAAACAAAACTAAACTATTGAAACACTACGAACAAACCTAGACGCTCAAACTTGAAACTACGCTCAACTAAAAATCAGAACTATGGATATCGTCTATATGCGCCGGTTGGCGCGGCGGTAAGTCTCGCAGTCCTCGGCCATCAATCACCACCGTGCTCTGTCGTATAATGGCCGAAGCTTGGGAACAATGAAGGGCGACAAAGATGCGTTGGCGATAGAAAGTCGACATGAGAGCTGGAGAAGGGCTGCCAGGCCCACTGACTTCGAAAGATTGTCGAGCACAGTCACGCAAAAAGTTGTCGAAAGACGAGTCCAGGGTCCCAAATATCTCCAAAGCAAATGGTGTGAAACTATCTGCTAGGTCTGGTGCGCGTAGTCACGTTCTTTCGAAGCCGCTGCATCTCAGGCCACAACACCAGTATTTAATGCCGCGCGAGAGGAATCATGGGATCGTGTAGGGTCTGTGAGAACTACGTCCCCCGAAGTTCTCGTCGCGCCATGCAGAAAAACTAAATCCACACGAGGACCCCGTGTACCCCTAGATTGAGAACGTGGTGGTAATATGTGTGACACCTCACGCTTGACAGTGTACCCTGCTTCAGAACCTACGGCAGCGATAGCATCCCGTACCATGTCGTGCGGTGTTGTTCGCTCCCCACCATGTGAGCAACGTAGCAAATGTACTCCGTGCTCGTCTATAGATTGACCACAAATGAAACGGGGCTTGCCTAAAAGGGAAGGGTGCGGCAAGCCAAGCCGTAAGCGAAGCGCAGTAGAAAATTGAGAAGAAGCTAAACGCAACGAAGTGAAAATTGGTGTAGCAATAAGCCAAGCTCCAGCCCAAGGCCCCGAACACGATCGAAGTCGACTCCGCGCTTCAGCCGTAGGGAGCGCCCGAAGAAGATCGTTGAATTCGGCTGCGGCGACCTTGTCGGCGATGTGTTGTTGCACGCGTGAGTGGATTCCGGTAATGAGGGAAGGGAACGCGGGAACTTCAGCTTGGGCCTCAACTGGTAAAAGCGCCTGAGAGGACAATAAAGCTTGTTGGAATGAGAGCGAACCCTCATCGACGTGAGAGACCGCATGGGCTAGAATAGGAGTGTCGTCCACGAAAAACCTTGAAGTAACAATAGATGCTACCAAAGCCCAACTCCCTAGATAAGCGGACGGTGCCAAGGTGGCTGTAGGACGTAAACCGAGACCCCCGCAAGAGACTGGTAAAACAGCTTGTCTACGAGCAAGGAGGCCTTCCGGCTGATCAAAGATACCGTGGCCGACTAGTTGATGAAGAATTCCAAAGAGCCAATCATCAAATTCGGAAAGGGAAGAAACGAAGGAATAGTTTGGAGGTAAAGTGCGGGCCAAGTACAATGGGCGTTGAGCAAAACAACGAGTTAAGATAGCAAACGCGACTTGTGAGCCCGGAAGTTTGGGAAGGTCCTCACAATGAGAAAGGTCATCTAACAAAGTGTCTTTAACAAATTGGTTAACAAAATGAGGGGCTCCAATAGGAGAACCTAAAGCCCTTATACCCTATTGAGGAGTTGAAATACGGAATCCTGAAGGGAGAGAAAATTCGAGTGGAAGACCAGCCGGGCTCCATGCGACACATTTGGTGAATTTGACAAAAAGGTGGATTTTAGAAAGTTGCTCTACAAAATGGTGAAAGGCAGGAACAACTTGGTCCGGCGGGCCGACTATGTGAGTGTCGTCAGCAACTGAAGGGAACAAACAATTTGGAAAAGCTGTAGCCGATGCTCTAAGAGCCTGCAAGTGAGCGAGGGCAAACAAAGGGATTCTTGAGGGTCACCTTGACGAGTACCCGTTACTGATTCCAAAGTGGTAACGTCCCCCAATGGGCCTCCGATGGGATAAAGTAAAGGGCTAGGTTTGGAGTAAAACGCACGGACAAAAGGGAAAATTTGGTTAATAGGAGACGGCGCGTGTCGAAGCTCACGGAAAATGGCGTTGCGATCAACCGTGTTAAAGGCGTTGGCAATGTCGACTTGGAGAACGACCCAATTCTGATGCAAGTCAAAAATTGCTCGTAAACCGTGGACTACTGCCTCACAACCCCCTCGTGTTGCGACACCAAATTGATGTGGAGAAAATTGATCTTGGAAAGCACCTTGAAGATGTAAACACATTGATCTTGTTACAAGACGATATAAGACTTCCCCCACAGCAATCGGTCGAACACCACCAGCAGGCTTTGAGACAGCGGCAAGACGTGCCGCCGCTAGAAGTGGGACTATAGTTGGTGGCACAACACCCCGAGCCAATTGAGAAGCCAGTCGGAACAACAAATCAACATTACAGAAAATGAGATTACGATTCTCCAAGTATCCGGGAGAAAACACTGACCGTCCGATTACATTTTGGTCTTCATCTGCGAAGCAATCGCTCCATCCGCCTTTGTAATGGTGAACCCACCTCGCGGAGATGAGTTCACCAACAAAAAGTCAAAAACACTCTTATGACACAAGCAGTTTTCTATTGATATCTATGGTCAGACGGCAGTGTACCATGTAGGGTACGATACTATAACCCGCCACGTGTACAGTACTGTAGCTTTTTCGTTCGAATTCCCGTACGATTTTAATTTCCTAGAAATCATACGATTGAATTATTCTTTCATCGTACGTCTAAAAGATGGAAAGATGCAGAAAATGTACAGATTTGAAAATCTTTTCCATCTTTTGGACTGTACAGTACACCTTGAATCGTTATTAGCGTATAGAAATTATTAGTGTAAAGAAAAAATTAGTGTCATCCATTCTAATTTATTTCTTGGAGACGTGGCAGATTATGGTCCACGTCCTTAAATAGTGTAGTTTATTATATTTAAGGTATCAATGTCAAAATTTTGGGGTGCCGATATGGCGTACATAAGGCTAATAACGATTCACGGTGTACTTCCAAAACCAAATCGACCTTACAATCCAACTTCGTACGGCAGGTCAAACTTTTCTTGTCCACATAGGCACATACAATCGTAGTTTTTCTGTCGCTACGCTGACCCCTGTACGCGTTTAATCGTTTCTAGTCAGCGTTGTTTCACTTGTTTGTCCTATATTCATCGTTTCGCACGTGTATACGAATTTGTTGTCAGTTTTCTTTGTCCTAATTCCAACGTTTCACACGTGTGGTTAGCACCAAAAATAGAGTATTTGACTATTTGTACTCGGGGTTCATCTAGTCGCTCCACCAATCCGCCTTTCTCCTTTCCCTGCCTCTTCTTCCTACGCTGTCACGTCACATCCAAAAAAGCTTATTAAGAAGATCTTGAGCTTCCTCTTCCACTCTCCCTTCACTCCTTCCCACATCCTCTCAAGCTGCATTCGCCTTCACTTATCCTTTTATTCTATCTTTCACTCTCTCTCTCTTCGCATTATCATTTTTTTCTCTCCCACCTTTTTCTCTCTCCCCCCCCCCTCTTTTCTCCTCAATCGATCTCTCTCTTTCTCTCTCTCTCTCTCTGCATCTGCGCATCGCGTGTTTAGTTCCTTTCTTCTTTTCTTCTCTCTCTATTTAAACTTTTCATTTCCACCCCATTCGCCCCTCTCCCTCCCACTGTCCTCCCTTCCCCTCGTCCTCTCCTCCCTCTCGCCTCTCTCTCCTCCCTCTATTCCCACTACTCCTTCCACACCCTCCCTCCCCGTCTCCCTCTCCTTCCCTTCCAATGTCCACCTGTTCTTGCATTACGGACAGTATGGTCACTGTCTGGACCGATGACACTACTGGCTCCCTAAAGTTCCCGCAACAAATTTCAGACTCAAAAAGCGTTTGTGGGGAATCAGGAGATTCATGCCAATCCTCAGGTGAGTCTCCCCCTGTCCCTCTCTCGTCGCCTCTCCTCCTTCTCCCCTCCCCAATCTCCCTCTCCCTTCATCTCCCCCACCCCTTATCCCCCTCTCCCTCCTTCTCCGCCTCGCCATCCTTCTCCTCTTCCACCTCATCCTAACCCCGCCCTTCCCCCCACCTTTCCCTTCCCCCTATATCTGCCCTTCCCCTTGCCCCTCCCCCTCCTCCACCGGTTCCCATTGCCCCTCTCCCTCCACCTCCCCCTCCCCTTTCCGCTCCCCTTCCCCCTCCCCCTCACCCCCTTCCTCCCCTTCCCTCTCTTCCTCCTCATCCCCTAAATATAAATCCCCGTTTTTTGTTTCGATATTTGTAACTGTGTAGGAACGGATTCAAAAACGGAGATAAAATTTGAGAAAAGGAATTCTTTTGTCGTCTCCTGCCCAGAAAGTGGAAACCCTCAGGTAAAATAGTAAAAAAACTATGGAATATACATTCCCATCTTCAAATGAAAGAAAAGGAATGAAAAAACAAAAAAAAAATGAAGAACTTGAAAAGATTGTAAAACAAAAGTTCAACAGTATGTGAAGAAACGCACGCGTGAAACGTGTGTCAGATGCCTTGAATCAGGGAAAAAAAGAAGAAAGAGAATACAATTTAAAAATCCGTGAAAATAGACTACTAACCTATGAAAAACTTAAAAACACGACTGGGATCTATTGTTGTACATTATATCATTTTTTTCCAAGATATCGCCATAGGATATAGTACATTTACCGTATTGAGTTTGGCTTAGTATAGAATATGATATACACATTCGGTACACAATGCGGTGTATGTGGTAAAACTATATTGTGACGTAAGGTGAACTCTGATAAGAAAAAGACGGACTTCAATAATACCAAAATTAACAAAAACCAAGTTTGCAGAAAACAAAACGAGTATTTTTTTGGTCTTTTATTTGTGTTTGTTTGAATTTCTTTTTGACATCTGTCACATGATTTCATTTTCTTTTTTGCTATAAAATAACGTTTTGTCTAATTTGGTTCCAATGCAAGTCTAATTCGGCTCAAATTCAAGTGCTATTCAGGTTTATTTCAACAACTGATTAGTTCCTAATCTGTTTTATGCTATGTGACTTTGTAGCGTTTGATAATGCAACAATGTTGCTGAAATATTTGGGTCTAATTCAACAGTTAGCTGACTCATGTAATTTTTTATGTACGCTTTTGTTTCTTAAATAAGCAGCTCTTGATAATAGGAGAATTTATGGAGGATGGAGAACTTCAACCTATGAGCGGCAATTGGGGTATATCAATTAAAGGGAAAATAATTAAAGCCCAGATTATTCAATATGGGGTTCTACGATGTGATATTCCTCCGGATGTCGACGGACTATTTGATTTTTTTATAACTCATGAAAAGAAGAGTATAAGTAAAACTTCCAGACTGCGAGTCGTGAATCGAAGAGCACTTGATGCGGCGATAAGATGTCAATTTTGCGTTCAGAAGTGGTCTATCGAAGTCGCATATTTGTCGACTAACAAGAACGAAATCAAATTGGCGGTAAGTGGAGGTTTCCTTCCTTTGAAAACAACAAGGCATATTTTTATCTATGGTCTTTGGATAAGAAAAATATAACATTATTGATAGTTATAAGAGTAATAATAGTAATAAGAATAATAATCATAATAGGTATAATAACTATAAGAAAGCGGATAAAGGTAAGAATAAAGCGAATAAAGGTAAGAATAAGGATAAGAATGATATCAAAAAAACAATATGAACACCAACAATAACACAAACTATCACTAATACCAACTAATGATAATGAAAATGTTAATAGCAATAATAACAATAATAGAAATAATAATAATAATAAGTATTAATAACCATAATAACAATAATAATAACAACAACAACAACAACAACAACAACAACAACAACAACAAAAAGACTAATCAGGGTCACACTTTTTTGGGATACGGTACAGGTTGAGAACGTGGAAAACTCAAGCGATAAAATCGAAGTTGACGGAAAAATGAAAAATTTCGTTTTACAAAGAAATATGGGGAGTGTCACGGAAAAACTTGTTAAAGAAGGAAAAATGTCAGACCACCCGCACAAGCGAACTTGTGGGGGGGAGTTGCCAAAAGGATTTGATCGAATGCCAGGGTGTGAGATTTCCGAAGATTTTCATAACCGGGAACAAAATGGTCATCCATATCCCGATTGCAGAAGCGTAAATGTACAATTCTCAACTCAAGTTTCTAACTTTTAAGAATTCTTGGTGGTCATAAAAAGAAGAAGAAAATTGTAAACAAACACAAAAAATGGCAATGTGGTCCAAACTCGGTGAATGCTATGAAAGGGACAAGAGTGCATTAAATGGTTTTGGGGTGTTTGGTTTTTCACCCCTTAGAAACCACCCACATGGGAGAAGGAAAGGGAGTGAAAAGGTGAGGGTGAGGGTGAGGGTGAGGGTGAGGGTGAGGGTGAGGGTGAGGGTGAGGGTGAGGGTGAGGGTGAGGGTGAAGATGAAGAGGAGTGAGAGGGGGAGGGGAACTCTAAGGGGAAAGGGTGATGGCAAGTGGAGTGAAGTGTGCAGAGAGGTAGAGAGTGAGAAAAACGATAACATTATGAATAGCAATAACAATGAGAATAGCAATAAGAAACACAATACCGGTGACAATATTCTCTTTTCTGTAGCTAAGTAACATTTTTTGCCATATAATTAAAAAAATCGCTTTCCTCACTGAGACTCTTTCTTGGGAGATGGTACAGAGTGTGGTCGAGGAAAGCGCAGGAGATGACGTCACAGTTTGGAGAAGAGAAACTTATCTCTCTTTTATCAGAGATGCGTCGAGTATAAGTGGAAGTCAAGAAAAACCTGGAGACCCAAACGAGGGAAATTGTACGGAACCAATTGCTGAGAATGGAATTGTAAAACCGGAGGATTCTATTTTACAAAATAGAGTTGAAATTTCCCGCGGTTTCCTAAATTTATCAATTTGAGAGCCTCGAAATTCGAAAGATTGTGATGTCTTTCAATAATATATGGAACTTTCGCAATAATTTTATACTATAATTTGCTCAAACCAGAATAGGGATGGTCTTCTTATACTTTCCCATTGGACCGTACAACTCTCACAAGATTATCAATTTGAGAAATGTTTGGTTCAAGAAAAGATAGAAGGAAAAATTTGTAGACAAAAATAAACAAAATGAATGGCAATATTGTCAAAATTCGCGGTTTCCTAAATTTATTAATTTGAGAACCTCGAAATTATTTTTTTTAGTGCGATTCCGGGCGATTATTTCGTGCAACGTTTCGTACGATTTCATTGGTACTTCGAAATTGTATCGTCACATCATCATTATCGATTTTACAGTGGAACATCAAATTATGTGTCAGACAGACGTGCAGACGTTCCCACTATGTATTATTGCTTGTTGGCTTGTACACGTGGCATTTCGTCATTTGACTGCCACTTAGTTCTCCTTTGTTTGCAGTAGAATAAATAGAGTAGAACAAGACGACAGGAATTATCATTCACAAACAAATTAAGCTTGGCAGTTTTAGCATTAAGACAGTTAATTATTGGACATTGTCCTTTCATTACATTTGTATTCCTTTTCTATTATAATGGATTCTACTTGCTGAACGTCTATCTAATCTATGCCTTGCCACATGTGAATGCCTTTACTCTTCCCACCTACACCTCTGTCTGTTTCTACCTCTGTGACTTATCAAGTTCGTCGTGGAGGTGTCGGGCCGAAGCGGCCCTTGAGGAGAGGAATTGCTTGGGGATTGTTACTCGAGCAGAGACGCGTCCAATTCCTGCGGATGCAAACAGTGTGAAAGCAGATGAGACAAAGGCGATGAAAGACTGGGACATGCGGGAGATTCGAGCCAAGAATTGCTTGATTCGCGGGCTGATAATTGCTTGATTCGCGGGCTGGCAGATAATCAACTGAGAAATGTGACAAGACTCAAAACCTCCGCAAAGATTTGGGAATCCCTAGAGGCGACACACAAACTCTCAGGTATGACAACAAAAATCAAGCTCGGAAAGACACCCATGACGACTGTCTACCAAGATGGCATATCTATGGAGGCTTACACCTCTCACTATGCCAACCTCTTGGCCGAAGCCGACGCTGTCGGTTTCACCCTCCCCACAGACACCAAAATCACCCTTCTCATGCTTTCACTCCCAATCGAGTACAAACCCATACTCACTTGGTTGGATCAGAAAAATGTCTCCACATGGAAGTGAAACGAAGTTGTCGAAGCACTACTGAAAGATGAATTCAACACAAAAATCATGACGAATCGCGATATGAACTCCGAAGGCTCCGCATTTGCATCTGGGAGCAAAATCAACAACAGAGACAAAAGGGGCAGTCAGAACCGCGATAAGAAAGATGACAGAAAGTGTGTCTACTGTGACAAAACAGGTCACTTTATCTCAGTTTGCAGGAAATAGGCTCAGGACAAATAGAATGGAAAGGTGGATGAGTCTAAGCTGAAAAGGGGGAAGGGGAAAGGGAAGGAGATAGTGAGCTCACAGGTAATGATGGCATCATCCCTCGCAGTCGGCTCCAACGACTAGATGATCGACACAGGTGCTTCACAGGTGCTTCAGAACACATGTGTTACAAGCGCGAATGGTTCACAAACTTCAAGCAAACAACCCCATCTTGAATTTTCATGGGAGACAATCAGTCCACACTTGCAACTAGATCTAGAGTCATAGAGATAGAGGCGTTAGTAGACGGAAAACTAACATTTCGGACAATCAAGAACGTCCTATATGTCCCAGATTTTTAGAGAAACCTCTACTCTATCCCTCAAGCAGAGGATAGCAGCATCATACCAATATGGCAAAAAGGAGGAAAGATCAAACTAATGAGGGAGGGGCTAATAATTGCAGAGGGAGAACGGATGGCAGACCGGACTTACCGTCTCAAGTGTAACCCAAAGTTGAAGTCAATTACTCTCGCGGGAAGATCAACGCTTCAAGCGACAAACTCATCGCCAACTGCAGGCACAGAAAAATACCAAAACAAACATCACCGAAAAGGAGTTGATCGAAACAAAGACTCACAATTTATCTAACCAGTATTTGTGGCACTGCAGACTGGGTCACTTACATACAGAAGGGATGAGAAAAATGATCAAAAGAAACATGGCACATGGAATCGGACTTGCATCAGTAAAAGACTCATTGGAACCGTGTCATGGCTGCGAGATGGGAAAGTCCCACCGTCTTCCTTTTCCAAAAGGAGGTGTACAGAGAGTTAGCCGACCACTTGAGGTCTGAAACTCTGAGACCTCCATTTGCCCTCAGAGTATGCAGATCCAAAAGAAGCTAATCTAGATAGTGCCGACTCCAAGTTAATATAAACCCAAGTGACTGACCCCTTGACAGTCAAAACCCCAATATAGATTCACCCCTGTGAAATAACACTTTCTGTGTGCTCAGTTCCACCACAGAATGCAAAGTTAGAATATGAGATTTGGACACATTCACCCACTTTGACTTTCCCTTGGAAATGCAGCCACCCTGGCAGACAAAAACTCTGACCGACTACACCCCTGTGTAGCCTGAACTCCCCTGAGTCCGCAGCAAAAAGAATCACTGAAAATGGTCAAGTAAATTGATTGTTATGGCTGCCCAAAGTTAGCCATTTATACAAGGTGCTCTCTGGGAGAGATAGCTATCTACCCAAAATTTCCTAAGTCCTATTCCCCCTCTAAAACTCTATCTACTGAAGTACGGCACCAATCAAATTACTGTGTCGTACATAAAAGTACAGGTGCCGGTGTACTTTCTGTACGGCCATTGTACAACATGGCCAAATTGTCGACACGTGTCATAGCTGGATTTGTTTCCGCAATCTCCGGAGTCGCCGCAATCCAACATTGTCGCGCCACGTGTCACATTACGTGGCGATGGCTGAAAAACGCCAAAAGTACATGTTTTGTGATCGCGGCACCTATCGTAGCCGTCCGATCAAAACCGGCTACAATCCTAGCCGCTGAAATTCGACGCGCGGTATTTGTTTCGCTATCGAAACAAATTCGCGGTATTTGTTTCGCTGTCGAAACAAATGCGCGGTATTTGTTTCGCTATCGAAACAAATGCGCGGTATCCGTTCTGCCCCCATTCCGTACTTCGTACTAAATTAAACTGTATCTATGTACTAAGTATCTATTAGCCGTTAAACGGATTAATCTACATATAACGATTTATATATCTGTCAAACCCTATATATCGTAATATCTGTTCTAGGCATAACGGCTAGAGCTAACGGCTACTGAGGATTTGACGGACGGTAGGTACCAGGATCAATTCCTGGGTCCGTCATCTAACTTTTGGTAAGTCTACCTAATTTACCCCCTGTCTTCTCTAGAGAGACTAGGCAGCCATGGCTCTAGCTCCCTATCCAGCCTTCAGTGACTACAACAAGTATGGGGGCTTGGAAAGGGGAGTTAGAGGCAGACCGCCTCAGCTCTTTTTCTATCCTAATACAGACCTATAAAATACTCAAATATCAACACTCCCCTTATTTTCTAGTCTATTTTCCTTTCAACTTCCACAAACAAGTAAACAAACACCCCCTCCCATTTTTCCTTTTCTTTTTCCTTTTTCCTTTTCCTTTCATAAAACTTAAGTATTTAACATAGTGCATTAAATGAACTGAAATGATAATTGTATCAGACATTTTATTTAACATCCCATTTTTCTTAAATCCGAGCAAAGATTTTATCCACCTCTTCCCTTTTCCATCCATACTAAATCCACTTTCCCTCTTGAAATTCAAACAACCAGCCTCATCCCCAACCTTCAACACATACCCGGATGATAACCCTTTTACAGGCACATCTTCACAAGAGACATCACACCAAGTAGTGATGTCAAATCCATCCACCTCCAAATATTCCCAAAAACCACTAGTCCCCACTAGGTTCCTCATAAGATCTACTTCCGTAATCATATTTTTATCCATGATAATTACCCCATTTTTTGAACTTCCCTCACTGTCTCCCATGGAATTCTTTCCACTATCACTTTCTATTTTAATTCCCAATAAATATTTCTATTCTCCCCTATCCTTTAAAACCCCCTCTAGAATTAATTCTCCCCTTTCCTCGGAATCCGTTGAAGTCTCCCTTTCCGACCAGTTTTCTGTTTCCAAAATATCTATGAAACTATCCTCAATATTTTGAACTTCTTCAAGTATCTCCTCTATCTTTACTTCCCTTATACCTCCAAAAGCACACTGTTGCCTTCGTCCAATTTCTGTGTACTTTTCTCTCTTCCCCATTCTACCGATGTGAAGAAGCTCCAATTTTTCTTCATCCTCTTTCTCCTCTTCCTCTTCGTCCTCCTCATCCACATTCCAACTTCTAAGTTTTTCCAAACAAGGGCATTCCTCCATATAATGACCAGGTTCCCTACAAAAGAAGCAAACCCCTTTTTTCAAAGCTCCCGTGCCTTTTCCTCTCCCTCTCTTTCCACCAAAGTTCCGATAAGGTTTACCTTTGTCTTTCTTTCTCTCATCACGCTTCCGCTCGTCACCACCGTTCCTCTCATCACGCTTCCGCTCGTCACCGCCGTTCCTCTCATCACGCTTCCGCCAATCACCACCAGCTGAAAATGCATTGACCCTGTCCTTTCCTCTACGAAGCTCCAAAGTGCTTTCCCTCACAAGAATTATCCCCATGGTAAAGCTCCAAGTCCATGAGGAGCCATCCATTGCCTGCATACGACAAATGATGTTTTCGTACTCATCTGGGAGTTTCATAAGTAGTGTATTAATCTTACTCTCCTCAGATTCTACATATCCCGCACTAGTAAGCTCAACGTATAACGCAGCAATATCATTGCAAAACTCTATCATGCTACCGCCTTTATAAACGTAGGCATCTATTTCCTGTTTTACTAATTGCTGCCTCTGAATAGTCTCACTCTTATAAATCTGAATTAGTGCTTCCCATATATCTGAAGCTTTGGTTAGACTTAAAAGAGTGATAGCTATCGACTTAGACACATATCTAAGTATGAGATGTTTTGCTATAGTGTTTTTGTATTCCCATATTTTTGTGTCATTTTCTTCAGTTTTAATCCCTACATGTGGTACCATAGCTGAGAGCCTAGCTCCCCTCACCATAGGTGTCCCTTTTTCCTTCTCCCCTATTTCCCTATCCACGGAAAGACTTTTCCCTTCACCTTCCGTTGCATCTGAGCTCCGGTTGTTATTCTGGGCAGCCTCAGATGAATCTCCATAGTAAGCTCCTCCAAAGCCAGGTGGCGGACATCTCACTTGTCCCGAAACAATTCCCCATAAGTGTTTCTCAAAAAGCAATCCCGCCATTGTAAACTCCCAATAAGTGAAGTCTGTTCCATCGAACATAGGCACCCTAGATGGTGGGCCCATAACCTGAAACTCTGAGACCTCCATTTGCCCTCAGAGTATGCAGATCCAAAAGAAGCTAATCTAGATAGTGCGACTCCAAGTTAATATAAACCCAAGTGACTGACCCCTTGACAGTCAGAACCCCAATATAGATTCACCGCTGTGAAACAACACTTTCTGTGTGCTCAGTTCCACCACAGAATGCAAAGTTAGAATATGAGATTTGGACACATTCACCCACTTTGACTTTCCCTTGGAAATGCAGCCACCCTGGCAGACAAAAACTCTGACTGACTACACCCCTGTGTAGCCTGAACTCCCCTGAGTCCGCAGCAAAAAGAATCACTGAAAATGGTCAAGTAAATTGATTGTTATGGCTGCCCAAAGTTAGCCATTTATACAAGGTGCTCTCTGGGAGAGATAGCTATCTACCCAAAATTTCCTAAGTCCTATTCCCCCTCTAAAACTCTATCTACTGAAGTACGGCACCAATCAAATTACTGTGTCGTACATAAAAGTACAGGTGCCGGTGTACTTTCTGTACGGCCATTGTACAACATGGCCAAATTGTCGACACGTGTCATAGCTGGATTTGTTTCCGCAATCTCCGGAGTCGCCGCAATCCAACATTGTCGCGCCACGTGTCATATTACGTGGCGATGGCTGAAAAACGCTAAAAGTACATGTTTTGTGATCGCGGCACCTATCGTAGCCGTCCGATCAAAACCGGCTACAATCCTAGCCGCTGAAATTCGACGCGCGGTATTTGTTTCGCTATCGAAACAAATTCGCGGTATTTGTTTCGCTGTCGAAACAAATGCGCGGTATTTGTTTCGCTATCGAAACAAATGCGCGGTATCCGTTCTGCCCCCATTCCGTACTTCGTACTAAATTAAACTGTATCTATGTACTAAGTATCTATTAGCCGTTAAACGGATTAATCTACATATAACGATTTATATATCTGTCAAACCCTATATATCGTAATATCTGTTCTAGGCATAACGGCTAGAGCTAACGGCTACTGAGGATTTGACGGACGGTAGGTACCAGGATCAATTCCTGGGTCCGTCATCTAACTTTTGGTAAGTCTACCTAATTTACCCCCTGTCTTCTCTAGCGAGACTAGGCAGCCATGGCTCTAGCTCCCTATCCAGCCTTCAGTGACTACAACAAGTATGGGGGCTTGGAAAGGGGAGTTAGAGGCAGACCGCCTCAGCTCTTTTTCTATCCTAATACAGACCTATAAAATACTCAAATATCAACAAGGTCGTGCACTCAGACGTTTGGGGACCCACGAAAGTTGCGTCCTGCAGGTAAACAGTACATAGTTACATTCATTTACGACTTCACTAGGATTATACACATCTTCCTACTCAATCACAAGAGCGAAGTTTTCACTCATTTCAAGGCATACATGGCAGTCGTTGAGAAGAAGCATGGCATGTCAATTACTTGTTTAAGAAGTGACATGGGCGGAGAGTACCGTTCGAATGAATTTAAGGACTTCCTCACAACTGAGGGAATCGAACACCGTTTGACAGCACCAGCGACACCCGAACAGAACGGCGTCGCAGAGAGAATGAACCGTACACTCACCGAGATGATGACAAGCATGATGGTTGTCCACAATACTAAGCCACAGTATTGGGGGGAAGCTTTGAGCACTGCCGCATACCTGCGAAACAGATGTCCAACACGAGCGTTAGATAACTCCACACCGTTTGAGCAATGGTATGGGTTCCGACCGAATCTATCCCACCTGAAAGTATTCGGGAGCAGAGCCTACGTTTATAACCACAATAACAAAGGTGGCAAACTGGGACCTAAAGCTATTGAAGGGACATTTCTCGATTACGACGAGCATAGCAAAGCATACAGAGTGTTAAACAATGCCACAAGGAAGATAATCATCAACAGAAATGTCAGATTTGGCGAAAAACCACAGTCCAACAACAGTGGGAGTGAACAAGGAGGTGAGGCATTTACCTTTGATGAACAGGTGAAACCATCATCACCTAACCCATCAAACACTCCGCCAAGAGATAGTGATTCAGAGGAGGAGGACACAGATGATCACCCTCCAGAGCCGAAAACCCCCGAAAAGGTGCAACCACAACCAGAGGTAGAGTTAGAAGGTGACCCCGCCACACCCGCCGAGGAGATCACTGCATCAACAAAGGGAGACGAAGCTAAGAAAGCAGCGGAAGCAGTGGTGGAAAAGGGGAAGAAGAAAAACTCAACAACAAACCCAAACGACAGACTAAGACGGGTCAAAAACCCACCAAAGGAATTCGGTGAGTGGTTGGAGACGTCAAAGGCTCCAAAGAAAAAGTTTGCTGGAATGGCACAGGTTGAGGAACCGTCGACCCTCAAAAGCGCTCTTTGAAAAGCAAGAAAAGAAAAAAAGGAGTTGAAGGCGCGAGCGCCTAAAGTACTTGAAGTACTTCTCCGAACCTGGTCCTTCGGGAGGACCACCGTCATTTTGCAGCGACGCGATTGGAGGACGATCCTCCAACATTGGAGTTCGATGTACGAGGCTGCATCTCCACGTTGGCAGCCGCCGCATACACTTTAACTTTTTTTTGATCGAATCAAAGCGTCACAGGTGGTCCGTTAAATTGAAACGGTCTTGATTATTTACGTGGCACTCATTTTACGCCACAAGTGTCAAAATTTATTTTAACTGGTCCTGTACGGACGACATGTTGGAAATTACGACGAAACTTACATATTTCAAAGTGACCCAAACTAAGCCAAATTTTACAGATGTATGATGAAGATCTTGTTTATTCACCATCGGGATTTACCAAATGGACCACAAATAATTTCCATGAACGTTCGCGGTCAAACCAAGTCTTATTCAACAGAAGTTACATACCGCCGCAGAATCGAGTGGGAGTATTGTTTTTAGTGCGATTCCGGGCGATTATTTCGTGCAACGTTTCATACGATTTCATTGGTACTTCGAATTCGTATCGTCACATCATCATTATCGATTTTACAGTGGAACATCAAATTATGTGTCAAACGACGTGCAAACGTTCCCACTATGTATTATTGCTTGTTGGCTTGTACACGTGGCATTTCGTCATTTGACCGCCACTTAGTTCTCCTTTGTTTGCAGTAGAATAAATAGAGTAGAACAAGACGACTGGAATCATCATTCACAAACAAATTAAGCTTAGCAGTTTAGCATTAAGACAGTTTATTATTGGACATTGTCCTTTCATTACATTTGTATTCTTTTTCTATTATAATGGAATCTACTTGCTGAACGTCTATCTAATCTATGCCTTGCCACATGTGAATGCCTTTACTCTTCCCACCTACAGCTCTGTCTGTTTCTACCTCTGTGACTTATGAAGTTCGCCGCTTCTGCGAATCTTGTTAATCTCTGTGACTTATCAAGTTCGCCGCTTCTGCGAATCTTGTTAATCTGATCTGGTACACGTGGTCCTAGGAATCTTCCTAGCTACTCGAAATGTCTGATCAAGGTCAACAGAAATTCGAAAGGTTGTGATATAACAAAATGGAACTTTCGTAAGAATTTTCGCCGCGAATCCGACGGCTGATGCTGATCGTCGGGCTCCGATTTTGTCATCCGTACATATGAATCTCATGTTTGGCGTGGCTGCTTCTATTGGCCGAATCGCATCTGACGTCAACGAGTATACGACAAAATCTATCCTTCATCCTACAAAAATCGACAGCCAGAATGACGTATTCGGCGACAACAGGCGATACGCTGTCAGAAGCCGACAAATCGCAGTCTGACGGAGAACGTGACGTGACATTTTCTCAATTGGTCGAAACAATCTCCGACAATCTTTCCGATGAATGTTTCGTCAGTTCCGAGGTGGTGACGCTGCCGTACAATGGGGAAAGTACACAAGATTCTGTTATCCAATCAGAAAACGACAACCGTCGTATTTTACGCAAATGTTAATACTGTTTTGAGTTTAGGAGCGGCTTCGTTGGAAAATTCCGAGTATAACAATGTGGTCGATGTGGAGTTTTATAAATCAAGTTTTAGGAGGTCGAATAGTTTCCCGCGTCTTTTTATTGTTGTTTTTCAAAGTCCTTTGGACTTGTAATATATATATCGACACCATTGAATGATGTGAATGTTCTTTTTGTTTTATTTTGATTTAGTGTTGTTTCTTTGTTTAACTATCTTTCTTTTTTATTTTTGTTATTATTATTTTGATGGAAATTACAAAATTCTACAGTTAAATATTGTCGTACGACTGAGGAAGCCCTATATGTATAACATTATGATATAAGAAATTATAATACCATGTTGGATATAGTACCCTAGTATATGAAATGAGGGTGTAATCACATAATATTGCAATTTTATATTGTACTTCATTTTTCATTGAAAGTGTACTTGGTATTTTCTATCTCCTCCTCCTCCTCCATCTCCTTCTCCCTCACCTATTTCCCCTCTCTTTCCTTCTCCCTCTACTCCACCTCATTCTTCCTCGCCTATATCAACTCTACCTCTCCTCCCTCTCCATATCCCCCACCTGTTTCCCATCACCTTCTTCTACTCCCTCTACAACAACTCTTCCCCTTCTCCTCCCACCTCACCTGTTTCCTCCTCCTCCTCCCCCACATTCTTCCTCTCTCACCTGTTTCACTATTCCACCCTTTTTCCCTCTCCTCTCCCTGTCATGTGTCTCTTTCCCCTCTCCACCTCCTCCTCCTTTACCTGTTTGTAGGATCTTTGAAAATAATAATCACAAAATAAATTCACAAAAAAATGCACAGATTTCATGCACAGCGGAAGCTCATAGATAAAAAGAAAATTCAGCCAAAAAGGTTTTATATGTGTTTTCGGCCAAAAGCCTTTTTACATCATCTCTTCTTTCACCTCTCTTCTCTCTCTTTCAATCTCTTACTCAAAAAGATTAATTTATGCAGCAGTAATATGCAGACTATATCTCTCCACTAGCTAGCTTACAAGGCTAACAACCAAAGCTAGCATTGCGGCAAACTTCTGTCTCATTCCTTGCACAAAACACAAGAAGGAAGTTTCCGCGAAAGAAGGCGTACACGCCTTCTCCTCCAAAACGCGAAACTCCGAAAAGTAGTTTCGTGCGTGCGCTGTGTGCGCACGATATCAAACCGACTGCACACATAAAAATACACCTGCGCACTGAAACAAAAGTGACGCAAACCAAAATTTTACATTTCGTTCGCGGACGCTTCAAATGCCGACACGAAACAACATCGTACAATTTCGTACAATGACTCAACATAAAGTTTGTTGGTTCGCCGATACTAAAGAAAATTGGCGATTTTGTCAATAAATCCAACAATCCCCCTCTTATTGGCTGAATCGCCAAACTCCTTAAAACAAACCGAGTGTCGGTTGTTGAAATTAATAGATTTCTAGAGTATTTTCTAGGTATAAATATGTTAGTATAAAAGGAAAAAGAAAAGGACGGACAACTTGCCTCCACCTCCTCTCTCTAGCCCCCATACTTGTTGTAGTCACTGAAGGATAGAGAGGGTGGTTGAACCATGGCTGCCTTAGTTCAACAGGCAGTTAATTTTAGTAGGTTACTAAAAAGATACCTGACGGACCCAAGACTTGATCGTGATACCTGCCTTCCGTCAGGTTGGCCGGTAGCGGTCAGCTTTATCCTATTAGACTAGGACCAATGTTAAATGCTATAGGGTATGATAGATTAATATTTATTTGGGATTGAACGAATTCATTTAAACTGAAACTTTATACGGCATGCATAGATACAATTTTGTAAAGTACAAAGTACGATACTATTTCAAAGCGGATACCATGCATTTTGTTTCGACAGCGAAACGAATATTGCCGAAGTATTTATAACGGCTGAGATTGCATTTCGGCTCATATCCAACGGCGCACATTATCGCCGAAATCTCGGAGTGGTCACTTAGGCTTTTTGTGACATGGCATGACCTTGCTCCACGTGGAGAGATCACATTTGGTCGCGGGAGTTCAGAGGAACCTATGGACGAGTAAAAAGAGGGCACGCGTCCACGTAATAGCCTTGTCGTACATTTGTCGTACAAAAGGTACACCGGCAGTCAAACTTTTTGGTAGGGTACAGCAATATATTTGGTCCATACTTCAGTAGATAGGAGTTATTAGAGGGAATCAGGGCTTAGTGTTTTTGACAGTCACCTCTCCCCATGAGGGTTTGTATAAAATAAGCATCTTTGCCACCCTATAACTTATCGTTTGGTAGGGCGTTTTCAAAGATTCTTTTTCTTACTAACTCAAGGGAGTTCAGGCTACACAAGGGTGCAGTTAGATTGTTTGCTTGTCTGCTTGGGTAGCACTAGTTGCCATTGAAAATGGGTTAGTTAATAACTATCTGAGGCTTCCTGAATTATGTAGTCCAATAGAGGACACAGAATTGCATCGGTCGTCCCCTCTCCAATACGTCATGCGTTGCAGCCTTCGTCAGCAAATCCTCCGCCTCCTCTTTTGTCGGTATGTATGAAAACGAAAGCTCGTTTGCCGCAACCAAATCTTTGACAAAGTGCCACTGAATTCGAATGCGTTTTGTCTTTTTGTGAAACAATGGATTTTTTCGCTAACGCCATAGAACTCATGCTGTCAGAGTAAATCGTCATACAACGAATCGTAACTCCCAACTCAAGTAAAATCTCCTTAATCCAAGTGGAGGCCTTCAATGCATGACACGCGGCCATATATTCAGATTCTGTTGAACTCAACGCAACTGTAGGTTGTAACCTAGAACTCCAGGAAATTGCGCCCCTTCCACAAATAAAAGCGTAATCAGATGTCGATTTACCAGAATCAAAATCTCTGCCCCAATCTGTGTTAGAATATCCAAAGCACTTTAAGGATTATGTACCAGAAATAAAAGTAAGTCTAGAATTAATTGTCCCTACCAAATATCGAAAGATTCGTTGTACGACCTCCGAATGTGCCTTTTTGGGCTTGTGACAATAACGGCTGACGATTGACACGGCGACAGAAATATCCGGTTGAGTTCCAACGCTCAAGTACATTAGTGAGCTAATCGCCTCTCGATAAGGTACGTTGACAGAATCTTCTTCTTCGAACTTACGAATATGAAGATTCGCATCGAACGGCCTAGAAAGCGATTTCGCGTTGCTCATTCGAAACCGCTCCACAATCTCATTGCAATATTGTGCTTGACTTAACTTGATATTTCCTTCTTTGTCGCGAATCACTTCGATCCCCAAAATATATTATACCTCTCTAAGATCCGTTACTTTGAAATGTAATCCAAGGTAATGTTTTAACTCATTAATGCGCTCCAACCTGTCGCATACCATTAAGAAATCATCAACGTAAACAGAAAAAAAATAATTTGGTCAACTCCTTTACCTTTTACGTAAACTCCAGAATCGAATGTAGTCCGTACAAAATCAAACTTCGATAGTTCTTGATAGAGTCGCAAATACCACGTGCGTGGTGCCTGCTTCAACCCGTACAATGATTTTTGAATACGCCATACATTTCCTTCCTGCAAAAGAGTGACGCCTTCCGGTACCTTCATGTACACCTCTTCCTCCAATTCTCCGTTCAAAAACGTAGTTTCAACGTCCATTTGATGAACGTGTTTCTTCCCCGATGCTGCGAGCGCCATAATAATCCGTAGTGAGTCGAATTTCACCACGGGTGCATAAGTCTCATAAAAATCAATTCCCTCACATTGTTGGAAGCCCTTGCAAACGAGCCGCGCCTTGTACTTAATGATTTCACCCGAATCTCCAGTCTTCGTCTTAAGTATCCATTTTGCGTCAATCGCCTTTTTCCCCTCCGGTAATTTTACTTCCTCAAAAGTTCGATTACCAACCACCGATTTAAACTCTTTTTCCCACGCCGGTTGCCACTTACTTTCCCAATCGGCCGACTTCCTCGCCTCGCCATAAGATTGAGGGTCGCCGCTCATATTCTCCGTAAGTGATTGCTACAAAAGAAACTCGGTCTCTTTAGCATCGGAAAGGAAATAATGAGAATTTGATGTATTCTCTCCTTTTCGATCATAAGAAAGTTTTTCCGGTTTCTTCCCCCTTGTAATCCGAGAGCTCCTCCTTAAATTTGGCTCATCTTCATCCTCCTCCTCGGATTCAACTTCTTTCTCACTTGATTTAGAACTCCATTTGGAGCTTTGTGATTTCTGGATGTCCGAAGGCACTCGGGAATCCGAAGTTCCATGACTCTTATTTTCAAATTCAACATCATCCGATTTTTCCAATTTCTTTTTCCGAGAATTAAAAATGTTCCTCATCGGATTCCGAATCTCCAATGTTCGGAAAATTCTTAATTTCATCCTCCTCGTTAAAATCCAAATTTACTTGAAATCTCCCAACAGGATTCATGGCGGATTTGAGATTCTCATGAAAATTGACATTCCGCGATTCCTCCACGGTGTGACGAGCCGAATCATATACTCCGTATAAATTCCACTTCGTACTATAGCCAACAAAAATTCTAAGCCAACTCGTTACAGCAAATTTCCCCTTCCTCTTGATTGATTCCACATAAACCGTGACATGACATCCCCAAATTTTTAAGTGATGAACCATCGGTTTTCTTCCACTCCATAACTCCTCCGGTGTTTTGCTTTCGGAAACTGAAGTGAGTCTCCGGTCACAAATATAATTCGCCGTAAAAATTGCATCCCCCTACAAAAACATTTCTCGTTCGGAGCTATGAACCATCCCTCGGACCATTTCTTGTAAGGTACGATTTTTCCTCTCCGCCACTCCATTTGACTCCGGAGAATAAGGTGCCGTAAATTGGTGACTTATTCCCCACTCCTTACAATACCCCTCAAAGACAACAAACTCTCCTCCATTGTCGGAACGAATGGATTTTAATTTCTTATCAATTTGCCTTTCGGCCATTACATGCCACTCTTTAAATTTTTCAAAGGCATCCAATTTCTTCTTTAACAAGTAAACCCATGATTTCCGAGAGAAATCATCAACAATCACCAAAATGTATTTGTTACCTCCAATTGTTTCGGGTTTAATGTGCCCACAAAGATCAATGTGGACAACCTCCAAAGGACTTTGAGCACGAAGCTTAATGTCTTTACGCGGATGAGATTTCCGAATTTGACGTCCTTGACTACATCCTCCACATCCGTTAATATTCTCACCGGATGCGAGATCCAAGCCCCTCACCGAAGAATGACGAATCATTTTCTTCAAACTTACCTCGGATGTGTGACACATCCGGTGATGCCATAATGTAAGATCACCTTTTAATTCCGAAATTTAATGTGAAATTCCCACATTGGGAATTTTAGATTTCGGCCTCCTCCACAAAAGCCAACTATGATTCGCATCCGTCACTTCTCCTTCACCAATAACATTCCCCTTCTCATTCCAAATTTCAATAGATTGATCTCCTCTTGCTAGTAAGCTTCTACCACACTTTTGAATTTGTGGAACGCTTAATAAGTTCACGGAGCCATCCGGAATATAGAGAGTTTTTTGGAGTCCATATCCCGTTGATTTCTCTCTTCCATCAATTCTCTATGATAGGAGATCAAGCCGAACCATACCGACCGTGCCAACCGAAATGACATGGCCGCTTGCAACCGTAATAAATTTTGGAACCGTAAGTTCCCGCATATCATCAAATAGGGTGGCATCCGTACAAACGTGATGAGATGCACCCGTATCGATAATCCACTCTTTCTCCAAATTTCCTCCACTCTTTACCGAATCGATAGTAAGGTTGAGAATCGGGAAATCGTTACCGGAATAATTACCATAAATAAAATAATTTGCATTTCCATAGCCACAGCCACCGCCGCGGCCTCCACCTGGGTCGCCACCTCGGCCGCCTGTATCTCCTCCTCTACCCTCTCTTCCACCTCCGGAATCTCCATTCCTTGTGTAACATTGGGGGCTCGTGTGCCCCCACTTCCCACAAGAATAACATTGTTTATCTTTATCCGGGCAAGAGGATGACAAATGCCCAAGCCGGTTACACCGATAACAAGTCACATTAGAAAGATCCGTAGGGACCTTTGGAGGGCGGCCTTGCTCTTTCTTATTACCTCAGCCGCCACCACCACCTTTCAGACCACCTACTTTACCACCCACTCTTCCACCGACAAAATTTAGATCCGCGGTTTCGGCATCGGTGGAGTTAAGAACTCCTCCTCCACTTGAAGAAGCCATTGAATCTCCCTCCGACATTTTAATAAAATTGACAGTGAATCCAAAGGTTTTGTCCACCTTTACTCGTAAGATAGCTTTAAGATGTGAAAGCTTATCCGGTAGAGCATTAAGAAAGACGCTCAATTTATCCGCATCTAAGATAACTCAGCCATTGTTGAGTAATTGCTCGAGTATAATATTGAAGTGTATCACGGCATCGTCCATTAATTCATTCGGTTTGATTTTGAAGTTCATAAAATCGGTGTAAACATATTGACCCTTGTTTTCAACACCCTTCTCATATTGCTCCTCAAGTGCTTGCCAACACTCATGGGCCGCGCCATTAGCGAGGAAATGATCAAGAACGGAGGAAGTATAATTTTTCATCAAGCCGGTCGTTTCCGCGATATCCTTCAACCTCCATTGAGCACGAGCCTTGCTCTCGGTTGGCATCTTTTCCTCTCCTTTGACAATCTTCCAAAGCCTCTTGAGAATAAGTTGATTCGAGATAAACTTCTTCCATACCACATAATTGGTGCCATTAAAGGCCATGGATTTCCCCGACATATTATAATCATCTTTGTTTTCCAATGCTTCTTCAAAATTTGAATCCTCCTCTATTTTTGCTTTTCCTTTCCTAATTTTCTCTCTTCTCTCTTCTTCATTCGCTCCTCCACTGAATGGATCGGCAGATTGAAATGAAGTAAATTATCTTTAATCACTAGATTGAGTTTGAAATCGTGAATCTACATATCTCATTAATGTATCAAACATTTTTTCAAATTTCTCCTCCGTGTTCTAGTTCTCCTCAAACTGAGTACCGGAAAAACTGAACTCTCTCTGTCTGCCATAAGTTGTCATGGGGGAAGGAGTATTTCTATTCTTTTTCCTCCCCATACGCTCTCTCTATATAAAAAAAAAAACACTAGCTCCGATACCAATTGTAGGATCTTTGAAAATAATAATCACAAAATAAATTCAGAAATAAATGCACAGATTTCATGCACAACAAAAGCTCATAGATAAAAAGACAATTTAGACAAAAAGATTTTATATGTGTTTTCGGCCAAAAGACTTTTTACATCATCTCTTCTTTCACCTCTCTTCTCTCTCTTTCAATCTCTTACTCAAAAAGATTAATTTCCGCAGCATTAATCTGCAGACTATATCTCTCCTCTAGCTAGTTTACAAGGCTAACAACCAAAGTTAGCATTGCGGCAAACAAAAGCTAGCATTGCGGCAAACTTCTGTCTCATTCCTGGCACAAAACACAAGAAGGAAGTTTCCGGGAAAGAAGGCGTACAGGGCTTCTCTCATTCTAGAAAGCGAAACTCCAAAAGAGAAGTTTCGTGCGTGTGCACGAAATGAGCATCTGCACACGAAATAACTCACCTGTACGTAAAACTAAAGTGACGCGAAACGAAATAGTATGTTTCGTTCGCGAATATCTCAAATAGTACCGCGAAACGTCATCGTACATTTCGTACGATGACGTGGTACTTCACGTCAACAATAAATGATTGGTGTGACGCTTCGCGAAATGTCGCGAAAACGACAATATTCCAACACTTTTCTCTGCAAGCTTGAGGATATCTTTCTTCAAGAGGGATAGAGCATTGAATTATCCAGGATAATTCAGTTCGATATTTGATACTGAGAGAGGATGCCTCCGAGGAGTTCGTCTTTCAAAGAGGGACATTTGTGAGGAATCGTGCAAGATTTGAGGTCGAATGTAGCCTTGAGGCCAAGTTTTCATTTGCACCAGGAAGGTGAGTGACCGTCTTTCATTTTGCACTTCGGTGTGTCTGTTCAAATCATTGGTTTTGCGGTAAATATCATTGTTAACCAAGAAGGTAAGGTGCTTTGTTCTTTTGTTTCTTTTGTCTCGACCATTTGTTTGCATCAGTGGTAATTAAGTGTGGTTCTGTTTTGTTAGGATTGTTTGGATATTGTCTAATTATTTCTTTATCCAACTTTTTATGTTGTTCTTCTACGATTGCCAATGTTGGAGAGCAGCCTTATAATCGGTTGTCATTGACATTTTTCTATTGTTCTATTTTCTTGTTTGGGTATTGGGATTTGCCCTTTTTCAGCCTTGCGGAACCAACAGGGGAAGATGTCTTGATAGAACAAGTAATGAATTTGCATATAGTCACATTCTCCAATGTTTCCTATAAGGTGCGAATTAAAATTTAAATACACTACATATAATATATTACACGTAAGCTTTTTAAATATTTAACAAAACCATGCGCCCTACAAAAGTGCGCAAGAAAGCTTAGTATATTGATTGTGATTTTCGCATTTTATGTCAGTTCATGAAATAAGTGTTGTTTACGAAACAAATGATACTTTGAGATTACATTTGGCATCTCACAACAATGTCACAACTTAAGTCGAAGATCCTTTAACTTTGTATATGTCATTTTAACAACGTTGCTTACTTGTCTATGAGGGGAAAAACAATAACAGTTACTTCACACATTAACCAAAGAAAAAAAAGAGTTAAAGACGTAAATATACCAATTCATATCTTTCAAAATGTTAGTATATTTGCTTAATGAAAAAAAAAAGAAAAAATTGAGATGTGATTTAGCTTTTCATATCTACAACATTATAAATAGATTTTTCAAATGAAGCGCCATGTGAATATATACAGGAACTTGGGGGTTTTGAGCAAAACCACGTATATTTACAAGGTTTTTAGCTTCTCTTCTACATCTATATTAAATTCCTTAAACCCAGCCACCATAATTACTTTCGGTTCTACAGGGTGAGGTCTACGGTATACTCAGCAAGAAGTCCATTTTTTTATTCATGGGTACCACATGAAATGGACAGGTAAAATGATTGGTCTATCCTAACCGTGTCCATTTTCCTTATTCACAAAAACCACATTAAATGCAAACGACTCCTGTGGGATTATCAAATCATGCAAATAAAATATTGCACTTAGCTAATGAACCTGTCAGGCGATGTAAACTGAAATACACCGCCCATCGCTATTAGAGTTGATGATTGATTAGTGTAAACACTTTATTAGAATTAACTACACAATCTTATGGTCTCCCACGTGGCTCATTGGCTCATTATGGGCCCCTTAACTGATAAAAATGTTTCTAAAAAAAGAAAAAAGCGAATAAAAACATTATGTTTCGAGCAAAACCTGAGAAATGTACCTAAAAACCTCTTCATGCGACTTCAGAAGTAGCTTTGAACTTTTAAACAACCAGAACATAAAAAATAGTCTTGCCTGGTTTGTTAAAAAAGGGCAGATACAGGAAATAATGTATATACTTTTGAGTCCATTACGGTGAGTGAAGAGATAGAGAACTCACCTCTTCACCTAAAATTTATCATTCCCATACATTTGAGCTCCCTATTTTAAAGAAACGAAGGAACAAATAGTGAACAAGAAGAGGACTCACTTTTTCCCAAATTCCTAAATTATTAGCGGATTGATCATGCCTCGTGAGATATAAAACTCGCCTCTTCCCCCAACAAGTTATAATTCCCATACCTTTTGAGTTCATGATTTTAAAGTAAAGAAGAAATAAATAGAGGACTCACCTATTCCCCAATTCCTTGATTAATTGAGAAGTAATCATACTTCGTCGATACTTTCCATAGGCAGGAGTCGCCGGTTTTCTCACGAGCAAAGAGGCGGCATACGCGGAACACAAGAAGAGACAAGAAGAGGACTTGTTTTGAAAATGGTTCTAAAAGTTACAAAGCCAATAGATTCCAGAAAAATGAGAAGCTTTTGACATCTTTAGTAATCAATAATATAATGTCAAGTACTGATGTAACTACTTCGTAGGTTTTAGCTAAACGGCCTTTTGTTTTTTGCATGACACTGGTAAAATTTTAGTCAATAGCATAGCTTGTTTGATCATTTTCTAGTATGTTGAGATACCAGATGGACACCTTCTTAAACCACTATTTACAGTTTAATTTAGTGGTAGTATAGTATGACAGGAGAGTTTTAAGGAGAAATACTATTATTAATCAAAGCAGAAATTTGAAATTTTTATTCAAAGGAGTACAGTATTGATAAAATCAAATATTCATGACTACATAATAATCCCTCAACGTGGAACCAGTGTCTTATTGGGACACAAGAAGAGGGGAGGGGAGTGGAGGGGCAAAGTATAAGAAAAACAATCTCAAACATGCATATTATTGGCAGACCACAATACTACATACATTGAACTCGACAACTCGAACTTATTCATTTCTGTTTAAAAAACAAGGTTTGAACTTTATGCGATTTGGACTGTAGTTTAATTACTATAAGTTAGTATTTGTACAATACAAAACCTTAGTAACTGTGTAAAATATGGCAAAATGCACATAACACACCACATTTTGACGAAAAGGTTCAGCCCCATGATCTGACGTCAGATGATAGCAGCTTTGACGTGACGCCTACTGTTTCCCTGAAAGAAAAAATTAAATAAAACTCGAACAAAACCTTCCACACTATTTGAGGCGGCCTGGCAAACATCTTTTGCCTGTATATGTTGCTGTATATTTTTTGCAGCACTTGATTCCTTTACAATGTATATCAATCTTTCACTTTTGACATTCTGACGTGGAAAATTTTGTATTCTGTGAGTTTTATATTTTACTAAAAAGTTAATATGCAAGTATTAAATGCCCATGCGATTTCACACTTTTGAACAAAAGTTTGGGGAATGAAACAGGCAGTTGTTTTTCGCATAAATAACACCATATATAGTTTGATTTCTTCAAGTGTTTGTAAAAAAGGAGGATGAAAATCTAAATATTTTACGTTATAAAATTCTTGCGTCTTCTTGTTCTGTCCTCTTGAAGTGCCAGAATTTATCTTTTGAGTTGCAACGATATTCAATGTTCGCGCCGTTCTCGCCGACTGTTAACCTGTGTGGATTCGAGGCTTTTAGCTCTTCATCTTTTTAATTCGTCTACAAATCTGGTTAAAGCTTAGTTTTGGAGTGTTTGCCCATTTTTCTACAAACCTTGGTTTTTTTGTCTACCCGTTGCTTTTTTGCTATGGCGATAGCGTCTTTCACTTGACAGTTAATGAGGATAGTGAGGTTATGGATGGTTACTCTTAGTAGCAATATCAATTTTGCATGAATATCAAAACACATTGTGGTTTTAATACTTTAGGTTCTTTATAGATAATGTAGTTTATAGTGGATAACCTGTTGTATTTGCCTGTTGCATCTTGCCTGGATCATCTTAAGGGCCATGAAAGAAAATTTAATGAAATTTTGTATACAAGAATTAAGGTAAAGCTTTACGCAAAAGACGAGGATTTCACAAAAAGCTATGACAATCACTCGGCTATAAACTCCAATGACTTCCAAATCAACTTCGGTTGCAAAAAATATAAAAATAATAATGAATAGGCTTTACTTATTTGTCTCTCACCATGTCTTCATTTGGTCTATGCTATGTATTTAGGCTGGATGATTCAGTTTCCGAACTGTAGTAAAACCCGCAAATACTTACGTAAATTTTATAAATTTCATTTCTTTTCCATTGCTTCACTTAAAATGTTTAATAGGCAACCATATTTACACAAAACTTTCAAAGACTTGTAGAGGGAAGCAAATGTTCATCGATATGAAACTTGCGATGACAAATCTCGACCGTATATTATAGGATAAGTAAGCCATGGGAAAAAAAAGGTACTTTGAATTGATCGAACTCTCTATCGACACAAAATATGTGAGACACCTTGCTGAACAATTATTTAGACCAAAACCTTGAAAAGTTAATCCACGCACGCCAAAGAAAATGAGAAAATGTTCCACGCAAATGTCTCGCGCATACCATTTGTAAAGCCAGAATTTCGACCACTTTCTTACCTACCAAAAGGGAAGTTACCCAAGTCCATAAAGCAAAACTATAATCTCCACAAAACTATAATCTGTTCAATAGTTTACAACAAGTCAGCGGCACAATCGAATTTTGAAAAGAATAGTGTGCAAAAGTATCCATCACACTCAAATCTGGGTGCCATCCTAGGGTTTAGTTACAAATCGCACGGTCTGGTAAACTTTCGCCTTCCGATTCGGAATCGACGTTCCTTGAATCGACCAAGAGTTGGGTGGACGCGCAGTTCCGTGATTACATTTTCACGCCTAATGTTGTAAACTGCAACGGATCTTGCTGGGAACTCCCAGTTGAGTTTGTAATTAGGGTTTCGTCATCTCCCTACTCTCTCTCTCTCTCTTCTCTCTCTCTCTCTCTCTCTCCCCCCGACCGCGCTTTATCTCTTTCTTCACATCGCAGAATAATTATTCATTTCTTTTATTGGAATAGCAGGAAATAAAATCAAGGTTTTGTCGGTTGCTTCGGTTGTGTTTGGAATTTGAATTCGGCTTCGACCTCGGTTTTTATTTTGAGCCGGGAACATTTTTGTTGACGAAATGGCGACGAGACGGTCAAATGTAAGTTTTGAGAGGGAGAGAGATAGAGAGGGAGAGAGAGAGCGAAAATGGGGGGAGGGAGGGAGGATACAATTAAGCTTGCTGCAATAAGTTATAATGAAAACTTTTATTTAATATTGAAAGGGAAGATTTTTGGAGAAGTGACTTTGAAATGAAGTGTGACTTGCTGGTTTAGGCTTTTTCAGCTTCTAATTTTGAAGTTTTTCTAGTTTTCTTTCTGAAGCCGTTCCCTCTCTATTATTCCGTTAAAATCAGTTCCATCCTTTTTTCACTTTTCTTTATCAATTCGGCAAGCCATTTTTGTAGCCTTGTTTTGCTTTGTTTTTCTCGCCATTATTTCATCTTGTACTTATCCCCGAACATATTAGTTAAATAGTTGCCAAGGGGTGAATATGGAGTCAACAATCAATTTTTTTAAATGCTTCCGTCTTCATCTTTTTTTTCTTAGCAAACTGAACGGAATAACGGCTCCATTAATTGTTTCTTCTCATATAGTTGACACATGGTTTTGTTAGGTTTTCGCCTTAGGAAGGAAATTTTCAACTGAGGTTTTGTCTTCAGGAATTGAATTTGTTGGCCTATTTGTATTTATGTCTCTCATTTTCTTTGGTACTACACCCGTTCTTGTACAATAAGTAGATTGTAGTGATTAGTACTTGATGTTAAGTATTCCATGGCTTTGGCTGTTCTATTCTTATCCAATTGAAAGTGGAGTATTTTTTGTTCTTCGTTTTGATCAGTAATTGTGGCGATTTTGAACGTTTGACATAACTGTCTCATATTAACTCAAGCTATGTTAAAACTTTTATTCCTTGTAAGTTTCGAATTTCTTTCCTAATGAGTTTTGTTTTTGGCTTGACAGGCTCGTCTTCCTCCTGAAGTCAACAGAGTTCTCTACGTCAGGTGATTATCAAAACCTTGTAAAATAAAAAGCTTTATTGAGAAGTCAGGGTTGAAACTCTCTGAAATTTGCCAACGCTACTTCTAAATTTAAACTTATCCATAGCAGTATTACCATCACTGTTTTTATTTCTGGCTTTGTTGGCTTTATGGAAACTTGCAGGCTACTGTTGTAAGGAAATGCTTTGTTAGTTATCCGAATGTAATTCGCAACAACTAGTTGAAGCATGATTTTTTAAATCCAACGTTATGGCTGTTTTTTTTATGCAGAAACCTTCCATTCAATATTTCAGCAGATGAAATGTATGATATCTTTGGGAAATATGGAGCTATTCGGCAAATCAGAGTGTAAGCTGCTTAACTTCTGCGTCGTCCATGTTTTTTAGCTCCAGGATATGCTTTCAGTTCTCGTCTTTAGATAGGAACATGGAATCCATATTGTTTATGGTGGGGTTTACGATGATTTGGTTGAAATGTTGTGGCCTAAAACTGGACTTCAGGGAACTCAATGACAATACAGTTATTGTTTATGAGACATTTATACAGTTTTGACTAACGACCCTTATCTGCAATTGTAATTGGAATTTGAAAATAGAAGGAATGCTCTCAGTGCACCACACTAGCATATAATTGATCTAAATATTTATTTGATGACATTCAAGTCATGGCAGACAGAAGATAAAGTACCAACGTTAGGAAGCATTGGGATTGCAGTCCAGAATATTACTTCTTATATCTGGGTCATAAAGATTATATTTGGAAAAAAAAACACCAGCAGTAGTATTAGACTTGTCATGACTATAGTTCATTCTTACTTTTGAAGCCTCTATATTATTTACTTTGTATAAGCAAAGACTTGTATTGAGATTCAGAATCCGCGTTTTAAAGAGAGATTCAGTTTAAGAGAGTTGTGGGCTTGGATGTCATGAAGAGTCGTCCATGGAAAGGTTCTTAATTTCTAACAGAGATATAATAGTTTTCATCCTTTTAGCCAATACATTGTCTATTGTAAGTAGTCTAGATGGACTATTAATACGGATGGATATACGTATGCTCCTTCACAATTAGGGTTCAGAATTGAATTGAATTGAATTGTACTTTTTTTCCTTTCTATTTTTTGGTTTTTTTGAGGGAAGGTTTGGATCTATCGACTCGATCATACTATATAGTGTGTTGACGAATTTACTATATGAGGTTTATAAGTTTCTTTAGTAGTTCTTATTTCTGATTATGGTTTGCATTTTTTATATTTTGCAGAAAAAGAAGGAAGAGGAGTTGACAAAGCTACAAGAAAAGTACGGCGTTTCAACGAAGGAAAAATAAGAGGAAAATTAGTAAGTCAATTTAATAAATTCACAAATCTCTCTCAAGCATTGGAGTGTAAAGAAGAATGTGGAGTGTTTGAACAGTTTAATAAGAAACTACTGTGTTGGTTTAGGTATTTAGGGTTTGTTTCTTTTGTTAATCGGTAATAGATTCGTCTTGACAGCACCATGTATAGATTTTGACATTTCATCAGGAAAAATCATTTACTCGAAAAAATAGTTTTTTTTTTTCATGTTGTTTCATCAATAAAGTTAACAGTGATTTCTATTCTTTTGCAATGGATACTTTGTACTATTTGAGGAGAAATTGACATTTATTGTGACGACTTTTTTGTGTATGTCAAAATTGTGTCCTCGTTCCAATTAGGTTTTCACTCAAGCTTGATAAAAAGGTTTGGAAATGAATTGTTTAGGAGAACTTGGTGAAAAAGTAGATTATAGGGTATAAAATACCAGGATTTGTTTAACCTTATAAACAAAAAAACAGTTTTGACATATGTTTATGGTTCAACAGAGTTTTTTGTTATTGCCATTTTTCTATCCAACACAAGCCTGATTTTCACGTGTTCAATGCTAACAATATTTACTGTAGATGAATCCGGAATTCAAACTATTCATGCACAGTAAAGAGTACAAAGTTGCCATGTCTTCATCCTGCAAAGCCATGATTTCACGTGTCCATTACTAACAAACGTTACAGTACTCATTCAATATAGTATACATATTCAATATATATATTATAGTTCAGCCATTCAATGAGGTACAGAGCCTTGCACAAATGCGGTTTTGAAAATGTTTACATGTTGTATCTGCCACAACAATGAAAACATTTTTGTTTGCATCCATTTCTCAGTGTATTTGGAAAACATTGAATTCCCTTCGAGTGCCCATATAAATGCTTTATTTAACCAGCTTCGTCAATGCACACAAGATCCCCTTAAAAGAAAAGTTACCTGGGAAAAAGGTGTACTGGACTGAGGATTTGCATTTAACGAAAACAAAAACAAAAAATAAAAAATAAACTAGAAATAGTATCCAATGATAACAGAAATGCAATACCAAACCTAAACCTAATCAAACCTGAGCAAACCTGACCTGGTCACAGACTTGGTGATGGCCAATTTGTGAATAGGAAAAATGCCACTTCAGCTCTGCTTCACTACACCGTGAATCGCTATTAGCGTCGAAAATTACTAGCATGACTGTTTTAGTGTTTACAACTATATTTCATGTTCAAATGAGGTTGGCGATTATGAATCGAAAAAAGATGTCAGTAGAGCTAAAATATGTCAAAAAGTGTCATTAAAACCCACGTGTCCAATGGGCAATTCTGAATGCAAGACAAAAGCGACAAAAAGACAAAGCCAAAACAAACAAAACAAATTGGAAGACGCTGAACAGAAAAAAATGTCATAAAATGCAAATGATACTTGATACTCGGTAATTGTCACAAAGAGTTTTGACATTTTAACAAACTTCGTTTCTCATCGACTAAAAAAACACATTTCCATCGTAAAAAAAACCAACACACACATTCCATAGGAGAAACCAAAAATACGTAGGAGATAAAAAAAAAGTGCACAAAAAAGTGAAACGATTAACATAAAAATATTTAAAGCAAAATCTTTGCAACATGAGAAGAAGTATGTTTGCTTTGTAACTGAAATCGACAACTCTTTCAATTGTTTCTCATCTACAGTCGAGGGAGATCGAGTGAGGAGACATTGGGCAGTCGTGGTTTTAGGGAAAGCAATCACATCTCGAATAGAATCTTCTCCGGCCAATAGCATCGCTAGACGGTCGACTCCATAGGCAATACCACCTGCATAAATAAAAAAGACGTTTTAAAACGTTTTAACCAACAAGCTTTCAAAAAAGAAACATAGTTATGATAAGGAATCAAGTTACAAAAAAGAAACGAGTTTCGTAAAAGAAACAAGTTTTGAAAAAGAAACAACCAACAAGTTTAGAAGAAGGAAATGAGGTAACTTTTAACCAACAAACGTGGTTTAACCGATAAATGTAAAACCGATAAAAAGACTGAAATTTCGACAAATGCAAACTCAGTTTAACATATTTCGTCTATACCAGTGAAAAAAGGAAGAAAAAACTGAAAAAGGTGGGTTAAATTACTAGAGCATCACAGAGGAAACAAGGCCAAAAACAAAGAAAAAAAAAGATGTGGAAAATAACAGAGAAAATAAAGGATGAGGTATAAGACTCAGACAGAGTTTTGTACTTACAACTTTAATTTTTACAAAAAAAGGGTAAAGTGTATCTTACCATTTATCTTACACAGTTTCGATGTTAAATTTTTTGAGGTTTTCAAGGTTCTTTAAGTCATTTTCCCGAGGTTTTTGAAGTTGTGTTTTTTAGATTTTTGAAGTTATTCTTTTTGACGTTTCTGAGGTTTATTTTTTTAGAGTTTTCAAAGGAAATTTACCTCCACTCCATTATAAACTATATCACAAGCTAAAGCTCGAGCTGTCCTTAGGACAGCCATGTCCTCCGGGTGGGGGGCAGTGAAGGGATGATGCAAAGCCTGTATCCCAAAAACAAAAAACCCTAAAAACTCAAAAAACTTTATAAATAACTCTAAATATCCTAAAAACCTTTAAAAACGCTAAACCTCCAAAAGCAAAAAATAAATGAATATAGACCAATTATCAAGCTAAAACTTGAAAAAATAAGGTTCTGTCTCACAAGTTAGTCATTACTGCGAGGACTGTTTTAGTGTCGATAATTTTGATTTAGTTACGAAGGACGTACATGATGGATGACTGTTTCGATTATTAGTGTTATGAACGTAATAATAATTAGTGTTATTAACAGTACTTCATGGTCAGAGGGAAAAAGGAAAAAAAAGGAAAAAAAAGGGAAAAAAATTGGGCGCCACATTAGTAGTTATTAACCTACAGCAATTCCCGATGTTCACTGTTTATTCCTATATATGTTAATAACATTAAATAAAGTAGAAAGTAGACAAGACATCACGTCCCACCAATGCAAATTATACCATTGATACTGCTTACACTTTAAAAATAAAAATTCCTTTACCACTAGTATTGATAGGCAATGTATATGCCCAAAATATAATAACATATTAGGTACCTACAATATAAATCTTAGGATATGACAAATGTTGATTAGTTCTCCTCCATAAATTTTAAATTTTTATTTTAATGCATCCATGCCCATTGCCACTTCTAGCTTAATAAGAAATTAGAATGGTTCGACCCCAACTCAACAGCTTTTGATTCAAAGTTGAAGGAGTCCAACATAATACGAACGAATATTCTGATTCGCTACATTTACATTTAAAATAATCTCTGCAATGTTGTATCGCTAAATAGGCTATTTTTGACTCATTGTGAAGAGAAAGAGAGGGAGAAGGAGGATAAAGGGAGAAGAGAGAAAAGAAAATAAGGATGAAAAAAAAACAAGGAAGAACTACGAGGGAGAACGAGAGTACAATAACAACAGATGAAAACGAAAAGAGGGAGAGGAGATAGAAAGAGAGGAGGGCAGAGAGACAGATAGGGAGAGAAAGAGAGATATTTGCTTGTTTTGACTAAATACCGATCAATTCTTCTCCCTAGCAAGGGAGAAAGGGCGAGAGAGGGAGGGGAGAGAGGGTGGGGAGGAGAAAAGGGAGAGTGTAGAGAGGGAGAGTAAGGGAGAAAGAGGGTGGGAGGGAGGGAGGGAGGAAAAGCAGATGGGAGGGGGGGAGGGCTCATTGATTGGGAGGGAGGGAGATGTTGAAATTTAAGTATTTTCTTAGGTCTAGATATTGTAAAATAGAAGACAAAAGAGGAGACAGTGACAGTTTGCCTCTAACTCTTCACTCAAGTCCCCACACTTGTCGCATTCACTGAAGACTTGAGGAGGAGTTAGATCCATGGCTGCCTAGGCTGTCCATAAGACAGGAAGGCAAATTTTGATAGAGTTACCTAAAAAATTTGACGGACCCGAGATTTGGTCCCCACACTTGTTGCAGTCACTGAAGACTTGAGGAGGAGTTAGATCCATGGCTGCGTAGGCTGTCCATAAGACAGGAAGGCAAATCTTGATAGAGTTACCTAAAAAATTTGACGGACCCGAGATTTGGTCCGGGTACTTGCCGACCGTCAAATCAGCTGGTAACCTTAACCTATAAGTCTAAGATTAGTGGTAAGATATAATAGGTTTGATAAATATTTATTCTATCACACGTAGACTAGTTCATTTAACAGGATATATATACGTAATGCATAGATACAGTTTTTGTACGATTTTAATGTATTAAATGAAACAGATACCTTGCATTTGTTTCGAACACAAAACAAATACCGCGAGTATATTTTCAACAGCTATAGTAGTATCCAGTTTTGATCGGACGGCCACGATAGCCGCCGCGAACACGGAATATGTACTTTTGGCGTTTTACTGTTATCGCCACGCCATGTGACACGTGGCGCGACAAGGTTGGATTGCGGCAACTTCGGAGATTACGGGAACAAATCCGGATATGACATGTGTCGACATTTTGGCCATGTCGTACGATGGTCGTACATAAAGTACACCGGCACATGTACTTTTTTGTACGACATAGTAATTTGATTGGTGCCGTACGTCACTAGATAGAGTTTTACAAAGAGATAGGACTTAGAAAATTTCGTAGGTAGCAGCCTCTCTCCGAGAGAGCTGCTGTACAAAAGATCATCTTTGACCATTCATAACAATTGATTTACTTGACCATTTTCAGTAATTCTTTTTCCTGCGGACTCAAGGGAGTCCAGGCTACATAGGGGTGTAGTCGGTCAGAATTTTTGTCTTCGAGGGTGGCTGCATTTCTAACGGAAAGTCAAAGTGGGTGAATGTGTCCAAAACTCATATTCTAACTTTGCATTCTGTGGTGGAACTGAGCACACAGAAAGTCTTATTTCACAAGGGTGAAGCTATAATGAGTTGTTGATTGTCAAGGGGTCATTCATTTGGGTTTATATCAACTTCGAGTCGGCACAATCTAGATTAGCTTCTTTTGGATCTGCGATTTCTGGGGGCAATGGAGCACACAGAGTTTTAGGAGAGAGGGAGGGAGAGAGAGGGAGAGGGAGGAGGGAGGGAAGGAGGGAGGCAGGGAGGGAGGTGAAATTGGAAAGGATAGAGGGATAGGAGAAGGAGGAATGGAGGGATGGAGGGGGAAATGGGGGATTTTGGGGATCCAATCAGACGTGAGAAAACGATGGATGGAATGGGGATGGAGGAGGGAGGGAGTACGATAGGAAGGATGGGGAGAGTTGTGAGGAATGGGAAATAAAAATGAGATGAAAGAAAGGAAAGGAAAAGAAAGTAAAACAACGGTTAGTTTAATTTTAAGGTGAAAATAAGGCGAACGAAGGGAGAAAAATGAAGTTAAGGAAAGGTAAATTTTTTTTTTTGAATAAGAAGTAGGTGAAAGAATGGGGAATAAAAGGTAAAAGGAAGGTATGCTTAATTTTTAGGTTTGAAAGAAGCCAAAAATTAAAAAGAAAATAAAATATACGGAAGTAAAGTATGGTCCTTACAGTTGCTTGTTTTTGTCGCCACTTTTCTTTTTCAGATGAGGTTTGTTTGGTTTTTTTTTTTTTTTAAGCGTCCTTTTTTGTTTGGGGGGTCTCGAGCGGTCACCTTGAAAAAATTATACGTCGTTGTACGGGTCAAAAACGATAGTTTAGTACGGAGGGATTTGAGTCACTCGGCGCTTAATCATACGGCAGTATGAATCACATCGCGACGTTTTTGTTGACGTCAAATGACGTCAATGGTAATTCACCTCTAAACAAAAAAAAAAGACATTCATTTCCTCATCTCATTCATCAACCATTTTTAGTGTGAATGCAACACATATAGCGAATGCGCAAAAACAACTAAACACTATTGAAGATATATCTTGCCCAAAAAAATTGTGGATCAGATGGTCACAATTATTGACTCGTCCAACTCGTCCTGGAACGGTTATAATTTTGTGCCGCGCAGTCCGGACTTGAGTACTGTACTGAGGGTACTTTCACATGTGCTAAAGTTCAAGTTATTTCTGTCATTTTCCTTCATAACTTAGAAAAAAACGAGAAAATTTGCACCCGTACCAAAAAAAATGAAATTAACACCGTACAAGTTGCATTACCTATAAACTTTATACGTACAGTAGTTTGTTATCTGGCGCGATGCAATTTGTAGTCTAGCGCATTTCGACCCATTTTTGAGTCCTTCAAGCACATGATCAATCTTTACATCAAATAACCTCTCGAGGTGATTTTAAATATAGTCTAATAAGGTGAGCGAATAGGCATTATGCCGTCGCACATGTCGGAAATTTTTCAATTTTTGAGCGCGGAGTACCAGAAAATAAAACCCCACTGCACGTTTCCAGCCCATGCCTATGGTTTTCCGTGCGGTAATTTCCGTAAAGGGGTTGTCACTCTCAAACACACGTCTCTCCACACCTACGGCGTAGGAAAAACATTGGGCACCTGTCGGCAAGTGGGAAGACGAAAAACAAAATCACAATTTTGTGCAACAGCGAAAGGTATTTTAGGGTTTCAACACGACGACAATATAGCGTACGGAGATTACGAAGTCACAAAATTTGTACAGCGTGCGGAGAGACGCCTCAAATTGAAGTCGACTGGAAGTTTCACCTCATTTTGTGTACCACTTCATCTGTCATATTGCTTCGTACACGTCTACGTAAGTCACTTTTTTAAGTAACAAGTTAGGGTATGGCCCCATGTGGCTAAGTTCGGGTTTTTTTGTGTCGTTTTCCTTTGAAACTTAGCGTCGTACTGCCTAAGTTTCGACCGTATGAAGAAATTGCAAATTTTTATAGTGCAATTTGCTTTATTCTCTAACTTAGGATTTACGAAAATTTGTCGTCTTGCGTTTTTTTGACCCACTGTCACATCATCGTCAAACTTATCATGAAACACATCGGCAAGGTGTTTTAAGCTAAGTAAAATTCGTTTACACCAATAGGAAAAAAAAAATCACGAGTGAAATTTTTTCAAAATTTTTTGACGAAAAATAAAGTACAGGGTTGGGTTTTGTTTGGTAGTACCTTGTACGGTTTTTTTTTGCAGGGGTCTCGATGCTTCAGTGTCATTTCACGCAAAGTTTATAAATATGCAAAAGTGAAAAATCTTCAAAGTCATGGCGGCCGGACAGGCAAGGTTTACGCAAAAGCATGTTGTATAGCCACGACTATAAGGCTGTACGTCTACGATGTCACGCAATGACACGCGACATCCCAAACCGTTTCAAAAATTACGATGTGTGTTGCGACACTCCAAAAAGTTTCAAAAAAATATGGTGCGGCAAAGACAAATTGTATACAGTGACAGCCGTCACGGGTATTGTTGGCGTATACAGTCGTCACAAACTTAAGTAACACTCTCCAGAGAATACATAGAGACACTTGAAATCCGGGCTCGCCGGATCCGCGCTAAAATCCAGAGTAAGTACGCTAAGTTACATTTACATGGGGTCGTACCCTTATTTCCGTTTACATCCGAATGCTCTGAAAGTTGTACGGAGAGTCTTCGCTCAAAAACAAAGTAACAAGACTAAGTTTCGGTTACGTGCGAAAGTACCATGAAACCTGCGTTTTTCGGGCTATGCGAACCTGCGAGGTCGATTTCGCGCATTGTGAGAGATCCACGTTGCCCCCTATCATCATTTCATTTTACGACTCGCCGCTGGTGAAACATGTAAGATACCTAGACTGTACTTAAATGTTACAAAGTACAGTACGTTTCGGATTGTGAGGGTACTTTCGCATGTAACCGAAACTTAGTCTTGTTACTTTGTTTTTTAGCGAAGATTCTCCGTACAACTTTTAGAGCATTCGGATGAAAATGCAAATAACTTGTTACTTAAAAAGGTGACTTACGTAGACGTGTACGAAACAATGTGACAGATGAAGTGGTACACAAAATGAGGCGAAACTTCCACTCGGCTTCAATTTGAGGCGTCTCTCGGCACGCTGTACAATTTTTGTGATTTCGTAATGTCCGTACACCGCATTGTTGATGGGTCGATACCTTAAAATACCTTTCGCTGTCGCACAAAAATGCGGTTTCGATTTTCGTCTTCTCACTTGCCGACAGGTGCCTAATGTTTTTCCTATGCCGTATGTATGAAGATGTGTGTTTGAGAGAGACGACCCTGTACGGAAATCATCGCACGAAAAACAGTACGCATAGGCTAGAAACGTGCTGTGTTTTTTTTTTGGTACTCCGCGCACAAAAATTGTAAAAAAATTCTGACACGTGCGACAACATCTGCCTATTTGCTCAGCTTATGCAACTTCATTTAAAATCACCTCGCGAGGTGATTTTATGTTCAGTTTGAACATGAGCTGGAAGGACGCGAAAGTGGGTAGAAATGCGCTAGACGACAAATTGCATCGCGCTAGACGACAAACTGCAGTACATATAAAGTTTGAGGGTAACACAACTTATACGGTGTTAATTTCAATTTTTTGGTACGGCTGCGGATTTTCTCGTTTTTTTCTAAGTTATGGAGGGAAATGACAGAAAATAACTGTAACTTTAGCACATGCGAAAGTAGCCTGAGACGCGACTATACTGAACTATATTCTAAGTAGAACAAAGAACAAAGATATCGCGATGAATATTTATTCGTGACGTCACGATATACTGGTCCCTTTTACCCTTTGTCCCTTTCCCAATCAATAATCGATAATATCGATTATCTTCGCGACAGAAAAATTTCCGATACAAAATACCCTAAGCGATCGATTTCATGGTTTTTACGTATTAATAGGCTTAACTAGTATAAACGATTAGGCGATGGGTTTAAACAATCGTTTAGTCTGTACAAGTGCACAATTGCACATGCTTTCTGGGTGTATCGTTCAGCCTGAAAACTGTTGTTACTTGTAAGTACAATTTGTTACGGTATCTTGATCATTTCGTACAGTCATTTACCAGCCCTTCAACCCTCTGCAGGAGGGTTCTAAACGGAATATCGATTCAATACCCGCAATTGAAAAATGATATGCGAGTATCTGCTGCAGTGTATTCATATTTAATACACTTGGATTGGCGCTCATTCTCCCGCCGCCATCTGATCTCCTTAGATCCCCGAAAGGTAGATAGTGTTGGTGCAGACCACAGTGCTAGGTTCCAGACTTTCAGGTTTCTTGATGGCAGCCATAGCACCGGAATCATAGCTTGCGGTTAATAACCTGATATTTTCGAGTGAACCCAGGACTGTACTAAGTGACAGTTGCAGCTGCAGAAGGAAGTGAAGCGGGTCGATTTGCTAAGGAAGAAAGAGAAAGAAAGATGCAGGGTCAGGAGCAGGCCTTTCAGAACGGAGCTATGGACGCCATAGTAGAGGCCAATAAAGGAGACGCTTCGGCAGGAAAAGCTTCCAGTTCAGGGTTAGTTGAAAGAGCAGCCAACCCTAGCCGGTCTGTCGTTGGTGGCCACTGTTTCGCTAGCTTGTCGAGTCTCGTCGCTTTATGTCTCGTTTATTATTATGTCTCGTCTCGTTGCATGTAGCATATGATGTACGGCGGAAAGCGAGAGACACAGATGAGGTCAGTATGGCTAGCTAACACAGATTTACCTGGTCTCCTCTTCGTTATGGTAGAGGGAAGATTTTCATTGGCGGACTCTCGTGGGAGACAACCACAGGTGCGTTGTAATTTCTGCCTTTTTTTTCTACAGCACACCCTTCCATTATGTAGTTCTCGTTGCCTTGTTATGAGACTGCACTTGCCGTATGTTTTAGCTGGCTGACAAGGAAAAAATTGCTGTACAGGAGACAGCTATTAGTTCTTCACCATTTTTTTTTCGGAAAGGGTGCAATTTTCAAGAGATGCTAAACCGCAGGCTATATTTAGATCACAACATCAGATCACGTCAACTTCAGAGAGAGTTGTGACCCTCTGCAGATTTTCGGGCATATTCAGATGGCAGTGGCAGGTTATGTATCGCTGATCATGGTGGATTGTCGAGCAGTAAAATATACAGGCCACGTTTTCTATTGCTGAGAAAGGATGAATTTGTATTTTTTGACCATGGGGGCTAGCAACTATTTCTGCAGGGTATAATGTTTTTCTTGCAACCTTGTTTGCGTTTCCGTTCCTCCCACTGTGATTTGATCAGATATCATTCATATCGTAATTTTTAATGTGTCCATGAACAGAAAATCTCACGACTCACTTTGGCAAGTATGGAAACATCACGGATGCTGTTATCATGAAGGATCGAGCAACTGGTCATCCTCGTGGATTTGGTTTTGTTACTTTTTCTGATCCAGCTGTGTGCGACCGTGTTGTCCAGGACAAGCATGTGATCGACGGCCGTACTGTAAGTGTTCTAGAGTGTGACCATGTGTTCTGTTGTATGCATTAGTGCTGCAGTAAATATGAACCCACTTCTCTGGCTGAGAACTGAGAACTGGGCTGGACTGCAATGGCCTGAGCTGCTGTGATTTTCAGTTCACAGGATTTTTTTAATGTCTGAATTTCATGCTGGAAGCTACTCAGGTCACCATGAAAATCTTCGCCTTTCATATCATATATTAAATGATATACTGTAAATGTTTTTAAATGCTTAACCTTTTTTTGCTGTTTGCAGGTTGAGGCAAAGAAATCTGTACCAAGAGAGAACATGGCTGCTGCCTCTCGGGGTCCGCGAACAAAAAAGATTTTTGTTGGTGGCATTCCACCATCAATCACTGAAGGTGACTTTTTGTTCCTTCCACTTGATTATCTTTTTTCTGGCTTCTGAAGCTGTTCCAAGGAGGCTTGAAATTCATCTCTGCTATTGCTGCTAGTCCAAAAATAACTCCCTGGGATGTATTTTTTTTTATCTTGGTGATTTACTTTCTGAATCAGGAATTGAGCGTTTGGTTACGTACTGTGGCAAGGATCGCTGATGAAATTCTGGTTTTTTCTAATATTCTGTTTATTTTTCTATGCATGTTTATTTCTACAGAGGAGTTCAAGCAGTATTTCCAAAAATTCGGCAATGTTATTGAGCAGCAAATCATGCAGGACCACAGTACTGGCCGTTCCAGGGGTTTCGGGTTTGTCACTTTTGATAGTGAGCAAACCGTTGAAGACATCCTTTCTCAAGGGAAGATGCATGAGCTAGGCGGAAAACAGGTCAGTCCTATTTTAAGGGTGGTTTTGCGCTGATATTTGTCTGGACATGTGTTTGACAAGTGTTTTGGTCAGACAGGTTCATGTAGCTCTTTTACTTGTTTACTAAGGTTGATCTGAATTACTTTTTATTACTGTTGAAATCCTAAGCTCATTTGGATTAACCTGTCTTCAACAAAGTGATTTTTCTGTTTGCAGGTGGAGATTAAAAAGGCGGAACCAAAGAGAACAGAACCAGGAATGGAAAGAGGTGGAGGATATGGTGCTGCCAGGGGTGGGGGCTATGGGGGTGGCGGTTATGGTGGTGGTGGTTATGCTGAAGGTTATGGTGTTGGAGGTGGCTATGGTGGTGGAGGTGGTGGATATCGTTCTGGAGGTGGTTATGGGGGTCGTGGTAGTTATGGTGCTGGAGCTGCTGGGTACGGTAGTGGTGCCGGTGGCTATGGTGGCGGTGGTTATGGCGGTGGCAGTGGATATGGCGCTGGGTATGGCAGTGGTGGTGGGGCCGGTGGCTATGGTGGAGGGAGTTACGGAGGCTCTTTAGGCTCTTACGGGGGAGGCATTGGGAGCAGCAGCTACGGAGGGAGCATGATGAGTGGTTATGGCGATGTTGCTGACGGTTACGGTTCAAGCATGGGTGGATATGGTAGTTATGGTGGGAGCTCAGGTGCCGGATATGGAGGTGGGGGATATGGAAGTGGTGGGGGCGGTTATGGTGGTGGAATGGGAGGTAGTGGCGGTTACAGCAGCCGAGGTGCGTATGGGAGTGCAGGGGCCAGCAATGGCCGCTACCATCCATATGGTCGGAACTGATAGTCGTAGATAGAATTTGTGAGGCTTTTGATGGTGATTGGATGAGATTCTTAGGATTTTCTGAGAATGTGATAAACCTTGCATAAGTTTAGCTGGAAGCGGTATTTTCCGATTCTCTGTCAAGAATTGTCAGGCATGCTTATTTGATCAGTCTGCGCGTGAAACAGTTGATCGGCCTTGCTAGGACTCGTGTTGGATATGGCAGTCCCTTGTATTGAGAGAGTACTTTTTTTGGTGTTGAGTTTATTAGGGCACTTAGCTTGTTTGGTTCAAAACGCAAAATCTAAGTTAGCTAATTCTGAAAGTTAGGCCAAAAATCAAACAGTGAAATCTATTGCGCGCTTTTTTTCAAGTCAGGTGTTGGCATTCAAAGGCGTAAAAGAAATGCTTTGGCGCTGGGCAGAAAATGCATCCAGTGGCTTAGAACTTCTGTTGCTGCAGTTCTACCGATCAAAGAGTGGTGGGCAAGGTCTGATCAAATGTTTGTTAATGTTCGAGGTCCGTCATGTGCTGGTTTGTGTTAGTAAACTCACCAGTCTGTTTATAGCTACTGCTTGATGGTAGACCTGCAATCTTTGATTTGATGTTCATAAGAGGATAGCCAGTCCTCACTGGTCAGTTTTGATTCTAAAATTGAGTTGTGAATGCAATACCATAGCAAATGAGTTTTTTTTTTGGAAAGTCGTGAATAGCAGTGGCTAAGACTTCAAAGATATCCTTTGCAAGATATTAAACAATAGTCTTTTGATGGCACCTTTTAACAGGAATGGTAGTTGTGAAGATTCTCGTTCATTCAAAGTTTATTTCTTGCTTTTGTAACCTAAAATTGATCCTTTTACAGCAGTTTTCTCTTTGTGACAGCGTGCTATATGTGTGCCACACATGCATGTGTGAGGTGTCTTGTGAGAAGAGGGTTGCCTCTGAAGGCAGATTAACTATTGGCGTTTGCTTTATTTTTTTTCGCAATTTTCATGGTTTCTTATTTGTGAACAGGACAGTCTTAATTTCCTGTATAGCTTGGTGGTAAATTTCGTTTGATTTCGTTTTGTTAGGTTGTGTGGTGTGCTTGTTGGTTTTTGGCGATCACTACCCTCTGCCTCTATCATGGATCATAATGTGGGATATACATGGACAAGTACTTGTTACAGCTGCTTTTCTGCACACTTCAATGCATGAAGATTTATTTGCAATTGGTGGTTCAGTTATGTCGAAAGGCATATTGTAAATCTGGGGTTGTTAGTCCAATGGTGTTCACAAATTTATGGGAAGAGAATAACATCTGTTTTTTCCTTCTCAGGCATTATTTTGTTGAACTGGAAAAATCAATGATGGTACAGTACCCCCCTGTAATTGATAGCAGGGAAGTTGGTCTCCCAATCAATGAGATGTTTGCATGTGAAACGCAGTTGCCATATTGTAGCCTACGTCCTTCACACTTATGTAGCTAACCTGGCCACTCTGCAAATCTTCACACATTGGGCCACCTTTAGCAGTATTGTACTGTGTTTCGACAGTTACTTTCTTTGCAAGTGCATAGAAAATTTGATGGAGGATATTTTTTGAGATTTGTGTGCCATTTATAACCATATTCATTTTTAACAACTGCCTAGGAACAGTTGTATGAAAGTGTTATCTGCTGAGTTCTGCACTCAAGTCACAGTATTGATTGTATGAAGGTCTAAGGGAGTGGTTAGTACTTAGGTCTAACAGGAGCCAACCTGATAGCTGGAAGTGAATTAGTGTACAACTTAGCTTTCCTATAGATTCAATCAATTATATGATTTTAGAAATCCTAATGTAAGTGGCCGGTGAAGAATAATGGAGGTGGGGTGTTATCTAGTACATGTGTACATTTTCAGGCATTTTGACATCGTTAGTTAAGATGGAACATGCTGCAAGTTTTAAATCTCAACGGGAGTAATCTGATTCTGCGTAAGAACTGCGATTTACGTGAGGTTGGGTCTTGATCAGATGTAAGGCTGACAGTGGCAGATTTTGATATTATCGCAATGAGGGAATTAAGACAAATGTCTGGACCACATCGTTATTATTGTTAGATTTTTTTTCACGAGTTAAAGCGACTTTTCTCCGTGCGCAATTGCCGGATTGTCAATCGGAGATCATAGAAAGGTGGAAACCCTTCAATAACAACCAGTGGACAATTTGTCAAGTATGCTCGCAGAAAAAATGTTCTAGGTGGCGAAAATAACGATTAGTGATGTAGCGTTTGGATAAAGAAAGAGAACTGTCTAATTTCAGGTTCATGAAATAATATGGCTCTACAACGAGTGCAGGCTTCTATTCTCCTCCGATCGACTGTTGCGGTTATGGATCGTCGCCGTGCTCCGGAACTCCCTCAACGTGCTCCCCCGGGCTGGGGGGACTTACGGGGTTGTTTTTCATAGATATTTAATTGAGTTAGGGTTGGGATTGGGGTTTGTATTTTTGTTTTTGTGAGTTGCCGTGCTTTTCATTTTGAGTTAGGGTGCTTTTATTTTCCTTGTTGTTGCTTCCTTTTTTTAGGGTGTGTTTTTGTCGCTCTTTTTGTATTTTATTGTTGTTTTTCAGTGTTGCTCATGCCACCCCTTTTGTACCCCCAGACTCAGATGGTTTACCATCGTGCTTTTTAATTTATCCTGCAATATATTTTCTTTATGCAACTAGTATATGAATCTATTTGATGTTTCTTTTGATGCACTACAATTGTTCTAATGAAGGGCGCAGAGTGTTGGACGAAAAACAGCGTAAGAAAAATCAGTGCAAGTCCAGCGACAAATGGTTCAAGCCTACGTAGTTTTTCAACCTAACAAATGGGTAATAACCATTAATGGATGGTGTGGTTTTAATTTTGGTACCGTTGCCGGATTTTCAAGGAAATTATACATCCAATTGCATTTCAAGTTTTCCATTACTGTTGGTAAAGATGCTAACTCAAAATTATGAAGGTTAAGTGAAATATACATTTCTAACAACTGGGGAAGTTAACATCCCCCCTCGTGAACTCATGGCCGATTCAATGTTAAAGCATTATTCTGTGTCTTGATTGTTAATATGACGATCTTTTGGCAATGACTAATTACAACGTTTCTACATTATCTCATTTGTTGTTTATAGTTGCTGTTATGTCTATCTATTTGCTAGTCGTATATTGTTACCATAGGACTTGTTTATTTGAAGTAAGGTCTTGATTCACACTTTATTTGTGACGGTACATTAACGTACCCAACACAAAACAAGGAAAGGACCTATAATTTTCAATATTTCTGGAATGGAAACTGTACCATTGAAATACTGAAAAATGTATTCTGAATGAAAACAAATTTTAACACCGTCAAACAATTGTAAAAGACAAAGTTGTGTTCCTGATCGCTTCGTGCTTAAGAGTGCAAACCATCTTCATGAATGTGGAGTTACTAAGGGTCTTGTACTTGCCGTTTCGTATTACATAGCCCCAACTTTAACATACTAGTATATGGAGAATTTGAAATGTCAATGCATTCGTTTCTCAATTTTTGTAGAAGTTTTGGATGTGTAGTGTCACGCATCGGTGTGTTATTCTTTCTACGTGAAAATAAAACTTGTACTCAAGGTAACGAGTTTAGTACTCGATTTCAGCAAGGTGCAACTTGCAGTTAAGCTGTTTTTGTGTTTTTGCAACGTCGCATGTATGTTTAACAAAATTACATTTTTGTTTGCCAACAATAGTGAAACGACTCAATTACAATTTTTACGAATTATTTTCAATTGATATCGGTGGATGTTGCGGTACCTTTAGGGAAACGATGAATTGCAGTGTAACATCGAAATGTAGAAAACAAAAATGAATGTTATCGAACGTCAAAAGAAATACTCAAAAAAACTTAAATTGTTGACGTTTTATTAATATGATAATTGGCTACGATACGTACATGACACAAAGGTTTAGATGATGTTATTCCCTTTTTTTTAAAGACTAAAGAAAAAACGAAATTTATTTTACACTTTTTTTTTTCATTTGAACGAGGGTTAAAAACGAAATGTCAGTATCCCAACGTAATACAAACAACAATAAAACCACGTGTAAATAACAACAACAACAACATCACAAATAAACAATGTTGCATGCAACACCCAAAGCCAAAATAAACGATGTTACGAGTCTAATGAACGAAGGTAATAGTTATTACATTCAAAAATTTGTACAGAGTTATCAAATTATAATAAGATAATATACCAAGGGTCTTTGTTTAAACCATAGTCAAAAAAATCAACCAACACAATCAGAATTTGGAGTTTACATCTGATGTGATCTAATTTCATATGTTACAAAATTATTTTTATAAAAGGATACCAAAGTGAAAACAAAACAATAGGCATTATCCGATACTTGTTTGCAATTATAACATGCCTTTAAAAAACATCATAAGCGATGATGTAGATTTACTAAATAAAACATTGAGATAAATAATGTGTTGCGTGTTGTATCGTAGGCCCTCCAAAACAACGATCAAACATTTTGATTCTTCACATAAAAACTCAACATTCATTCTCAGGTGGCGACATTTAAGGGTTGCTTTGGTTTAGAAGTAAAAAATGAAAGGAAAATAATAGTAATAAACCTAAATATTTGTTGGTTGTGTTCAATGTAAGAATATGAGACTTAAGGTGTAGGTCATAAACTTATTGCAAATAAACTTTTATTAATACGTGTCGAAATGAGCAACAAATTGCATTTCTGTTATGAGTTAGAGGGAGACAAAGGCTAAATTGGATTTTGAGTTAATGTAAGTTGTAATCAGAATGGACCAACGCAAATTGTATAATTAGATGTTTACCTTGTTTTTTCCCATTTAATTAGAAAAAAAATTACGTGAAAATCAAAATCAACCAATGTAAATAAAAAGAATGGATGTTTTTTGCTTTTTCTTAATGCGTTGACATTTACATAAAGGTACGTAAACCAATTAAAACCACTATTATCTTCTTTTCCCCTTTTTCCTCTCGGTCCCACCATCTTGTCTCTCCGTTCTTCGCCCCTGTTCTTTTTACAACATATTTTCTCTTTTTAAAAGGAGTTTACATTGGATGTTTGGATTCACATCTGAAATAAAAAAGATCGTAAAACGAATAACAAGTTTGATTTTTTTTTTCAACCGTCTCCGTCGATCACCGCTCGAGAGTCAAATAACAAAAAAAAGGAAAACCTTGTCTAAGAATTTCACAACGAACTATGGAAAAGAATCAGTCTAATGATAGAATGGGATTTGGAGAATTGTGTTATAAAACAAAATGCCGATGACGTTAGAAAAGCATACACTATAGTAAGAGGCTAGGAATTAAAATAGCGAATGCGACAAAAAAAAAGTGGAGCGCGAATGAGAATCATGTCTCCAGGCACCCGCAAATTGGCATACTACGATTAAATCAAAGCTAAAATTAAAATAAACAAACATATGGGCATACATTTTTTGGCTCTTGCTATTTTGTAAACATTACTACTTCCACTATAGGCAGATCCATATATTTTCTGTAAAAGCACCGTTTATCTGTTTTCTATAAAATAATGGAAACGCAAAAAAATTGTTGTTGATCCCCTAAAATCCCCTAGGAAACCCTGAAATGCTTCAAATTGCTAAATACAAAATTAAGTGTTAAAAACTTGTTTCGCATGTAAGGTCTGTGAAAAAAAACAAAAGTTATTTTGAGGGGAATTGATCATGACAGTGACTGTTTTGGTTGCGCACAGTCACTTACGTCATTTTGTCAAAAAACGTACGTTTGAAGTACACATTGGTACAAATAAAGTACCGTTGAGTATAAATTTGACGGTCAATCGGTTGGACATCTTTGACTTTTCATAAAATTGTTTCAACCGCTTAAAATTTTGCCGCGCTTGCGAACGTCGACCGTCATAATAAAATTAGCAATTCACACGGCCGGCGAGCGTTTACGGTAACAAAACTGCGGCGACCACATGTAAATAAAATGGTTGCAGACAGTAACTTTTTGTCGTTATGTGAGCTCCACGGTGAGAGCACTTAGCCGCAAAATTGAAATTGAATCGTCTAAGTGTTACATTGAACTTCGACGCAAAGTGAAACGAAACCTATTGAAACTGAAAGTACTATAAGTCTCGTACGGAAATATTATAACGCACGAAACGAAATAAACTTTTATAATAAAACGAACCGGCGTAAAATTATCATTTGAAATTAAATGAAAAAAATGAGCGTCGTCACGCGCGACGAAATCGAGCAGCGCTATTTACGAATCAACATACTTACATTGACAAGAATCGTAGCAGGATCGGCCGTACAAAGGTATTGCCGCTTTGTCGTACACATAAATTACTTCCGCGGACGAAAAAATCGCGTCACGCTTCGCGAACCAACATTTCCTCGCAATCGACCAGCGTGCGACTCGAACAAATGAATACCGGTCGGCGCTCGCCAGAGGTCGCAAACGGTCAACCGAAACCGTGACCGACCGTTAACCGACCGCCCGCGCCGGATCCGGAACGGATTCGGTTGCCAAATTTTGGGGGTCGGGCGGTTACGGTCGGTTGATTCACCAGGAAAAAAAAAAAGGTCGGTTACGGTCGGTCAACCAAAAAACCAAAAAAATTGAAAATTTTGTACTGTCCCTATAATCCAACATTTTGGTACGTGACATCATGATTAGCGTCGCAAATCTGACACGGTACTGTATTAAGCTATTTATTTCGCAAATCAAAGGGAACGCGACAAAGCGTCGCAAATCTGACACGGTAGTACACTATTCATTTCGAAAATCTTAGGCAACGCGACAAAGCGTCACAAATCTGACACAGTAGTACACTGTTCATTTCGCAAATCTTAGGGAACGCGACAAATCGTAATTATTGGCTTATTCCATCGTACATTGTTTAATTTTGTACTTTTTCGGATACGGGCGGGCACGGTTAATCGCGAAAAATCAAGATTAGGTTTTTTTTTTTTTCCTAAACGACGGTCGGTTAACGGTTAACAATTTTGGAGCGTGACAAAACTCGGTCGGGCGTCGATTACTCAAATTTTGAAGAAAAAAAAACAGTCGGTTTCGGGTATGAATTTTTTTGACTTTTGCGACCTCTGGCGCTCGCACCAAACCGAACCAACACAAAAGTACAGTACCGAACGAAACAAAACATAACCGCCGCGAATTGAACAAAAAATTGACTGCACGATTTCGGCCGACGCCGATTCGCCCAATATCCTAACATTTCGTTGTCAATGTAAGTATGTTGATTCGTAATAGCGTGACACGATTTTTTCGTCCGCGGAAGTAATTTATGTGTACGACAAAGTGGCAATACCTTTGTACGGCCGATCCTGCTACGATTCTTGTCATTGTAAGTATGTTGATTCGTAAATAGCGTGGCTCGATTTCGTCGCGCGTGACGACGCTCATTTTTTTCATTTAATTTCAAATGATATTTTTACGCCGGTTCGTTTTATTATAAAAGTTTATTTCGTTTCGTGCATTATAATATTTACGTACGAGACTTTTACTACTTTCGGTTTCAATAGGTTTCGTTTCACTTTGCGTCGAAGTTCAATGTAACACTTAGACGATTCAATTTCAATTTTGCGGCCAAGTGCTCTCACCGTGGAGCTCACATAACGACAAAAAGTTACTGTCTGCAACCATTTTATTTACATGTGGTCGCCGCAGTTTTGTTACCGTAAACGCTCGCCGGCCGTGTGAATTGCTAATTTTATTATGACGTTTGCGTTTCAATACGACGAAAAAAAGTACACAATTTGTTTGGTTTAGTACGGATTTCTTTTATGGAGGGGTCTTCAAATTTCGATGCCATTTCACGTCGATTGGATAGGAGACGTAAAGGCAAAGCGCCTCATCTTCAACTGTGAAACGACACGAGATGGAATGCGGTATGTCTATAATGTCACGGTAAGACATGCGACGTCACAAGCAGTTCCAAAAAATAACGTGCGACCACAGATTGTAGACGTTGACAACCGTCACATGTATTGTCGACGTATACAATCGTCACAAGCGTAAGTTACGATTTCGTCCTTACAGACATTGGGACACTTGAAAACCGAGTCCGGCGGATCCGCGCTAAAATACAAAGTAAGTTTGATAAGTTACAAGTACATGGGGACATACCCTAAGATTACGATTCTCCAAGTTTTTGGGAGAAAACATCCAACGTCCGATTATATTTTGGTCTTCAACTGCGAAGCATTCGCTCCATCCGCCTCTGTAATGGTGAACCCACCTCACAGAGGTGAGTTCACCATTACAGAACTAGTCAATTCGCTACACCTAGACGATAGACATGTGCGTAGATTAAAAATCAATTTTTTCACACGTCCCTAAAGTCACGTGCCTTCGGACAAGGTGACCGCAAAATCTTTGCCGAAAAGAATTACGGTATTTTCCTGAAAGTCACCATAGTGAAGGAGATCTCTGAGATACATTGACGCGGCACTATTACGAAGTACACGTACGTAATGCGAAAGTACGGATTTCCATGCGAAAATGGTCGGTTTCCAAATCTTTGACGATTTTAGAGATTTGATCGTCAACCTACGTCGAACTACTCAAATCAGAACATGTTTGCAAAACTTATGTATAGACGATACGCGATGTAACCGAGGCCTCTGTAATACATAAATTTTGTTAATTTTGCTGTCCGTATTATTACAAAGACCTTTGATGTAACCATAGTACCAGAGGTCGCAATCACTAAACCGAATGGATCAACGTTAACCTATCGCTCGTCAATCCCGAACGGATTCGGTTCCAATATTAGGCGGGCGGTTGCGGTCGGTTGATTGGAAGTAAAAAATCGGTTCGGCCGGTCAACAAAACCCAAAATTAAAAATTGTAATCGTCCATACATTCAACATTATTGTACTTTGTACTCTTTGATATCGTAGAAGTACATGACATCATGATGAGCGTCGCAAATCTGACACGGTAGTAACACTATTTATTTCGCAAATTTTAGAGAACGCGACAAATCGTAATTATTGGCTTAGGGTGACGTTCCATCAGGCAAAAAGTGGCGTAGTTTATAGAAATCCGCGACCCTCTATACCAAATCGTGTCGCCTATTTTGTTTTTATACGAAAAACAACATTACAGAGAATCTTGCCGATACTCTTCGAAGGTCTTGGAAGTAATACTGGCCATCGGATGTTCATCTGCGAGGAGTTCGCTTCATTTTTTTCTGTAACTGTCAACCCACCTCGAGGAGCCCACCTCGAGGAGGTGGGTTGGCAGATACAGAAAAAAAAAACCGTGACACGCTGGACGATGAAGCTACGTGTCATGATGGAAAACCAACGAAAAGTCTTAAGATTTGCACATGACACGCGGTTTCCAAAATACAACCGAAAATAAAAACGAAATTTCGTAATATTCCCTCGTCACGCTATTTTCGTTAACTTTTGTTCGTCACATTGTTTTTTCAAAGGACTTTCGTTATGTTCGAAAAGTGAAACCCTAAAAAGTGAGCTGGCGTACAGACTGACGTTTGCAAAAAGTATAAAATCTTTGTCGTATTAATACTTCGTACGCAGGTACATGGTACGCAAGTCAAGATTTGAACTTAAGTTTGTTAGTGCAAAAAATCTGAAAGATGTTCAATGTCGGACCGTAGCTTACGTGGCGCCAGTCAATATAAAGCACGTGGCTTACAAACTCTACGTGATGGAACATCGACTCAATCGACCCGGTCTGTAGAGTTTGCCGTACAATTACAAAAACGGATGATGGAACTTCACCCTTATTCATAAGTCGTACATTAATTAATTTTGTACTTTTCCGGTTACGGGCGGGCACGGTTAGTCGCGAGAAATCGAGCTTCGGCTAACTTTTATTTTCGTAAACGCCGGTCGGTTAACGGTTAACAATTTTGGAGCGTGACATAACCCGGTCGGGCGTCGGTTAGATTTTGAAAAAAAAAAGACGGTCGGTTTCGGTTATTTAAATTTTTTACTTTTGCGACCTCTGAACCACACCCTAACTCGCAATATCGCGAACCATAAAATCGTGATCATCGTTCCTTGTCGTTACAAAATGTACGGATACCGGATAAGATTAAGTCGCTGACATTTTGGTACGATATGCACCAGTAAAAAACTAAAAAACGATGCATAACAAACATAAAGTCGAAGCGAAACTCGTGAGAATCGGTATCTCTCGATTGTCGAGTTTTTGACGGGTAGCAACATTTGATGCATATCGAGTTCCCATAGATATCAAACCTTACGTGATTCACTTAAAACAGTTCGATCGATACCCAGCGATACAAATTGCCTTCCCTGTTTTGCTTTTGCATACTTCCGTGAGCGCCTCTCGATAATGCCGTTTCCCTTCGAACTTAGAATGTTTCCAGGATTTTACTATGGCCTTAAATTTCATGATTTCCAAGCAGAAAGTTTGTAAGGTTGTCTGAAACTGTCATTTTGCCCCTTGTATTTCACTCATTCCAACCATTTGTGACGCTTGGAGCATTTTCCATGAGCAGTTCAAAGCGTTCCAGATCTCATTCAAAAGGCTGGCAGGAGGAAGGGACTGGAGATGCCGGAGGATCAAAGGCCAGGTCTTCTAAGAAGGGGACAGATGGTGGTGGTAGTAAGCAAAAACGTGCAGAAAATGAAAAACGGGTATCAAAATATAGCGATGACGATAGGGATGTTAAGTTACCAGGAATCGAGGATTCATCGTATCATGGAGGAAGTAAAGGTCGATCTTCTAGGAAGGGAACAGATGGTAGCAGCGGAAGACAAAAAAGGAACGAAAGTGAGAAAAAGTCTCCTAAAGATAGCGACGGTGAAAAGGAATCCAGGTTGCAAATTGGTGACGATTCACCTTATTACAGTCGGAGATTTCAGCAAGAAACTACTAAAAGAGTGGAAGAGTCTGATCATGCCGGCTATTCTAAACAAGTGCAGGCTTTGGAGGTTGATAAGAGTACATTAGGGAGAGTAGGAGGCAAGAAGGATGGCTCTAGAAGCAGTAAACGTCGTCATGAAGAAGCAAATAATGAAGTCTATGGTGACTTGCCTCTTCCTTCTCATAAATCGTCGAAACGAAGTCGAGCCACAGAGGACCGCCATAAGAGTGGAGGTTTGGATCCTGACGAGGATAGATGGGGTGTGGGACTTCCAGATGAAAATGTCTTTGTGACCGAAAAGCAAGACGCGGAGGAAGATACAGGTATGATGATTATCTTGAGAAGTGTAAGGTTTTGAAATAAGGTTGTATATGTTGCATTATGCAACAACCTTGTCGGGAAATTGCAGGCATATGACGAAGGAAGACCTAAATTTCTGGATATCAATAATCATAATTTATAACTTTTGCTACACTTAACCACGTGCGAGATATGTCTCTTGCTTCATTCAAGTTTTTTTGCGTTCTCCATTTTATCATTTTTAATTATCAGTCACTTAAAAGTCGGTTTGGGGAATATCCGATTGTCAAAATCATCATCAGGTGTAGTACCTCGTACATCGTTACACCATCCTCATTCGCTACTGTGGTTGATTCCACAGCTTTGCGGCGATGTATTTCATTTATAAGTTTTATTCTCCTGCTTTATCTCATGACTATATTCCCTACGTATAGTTGTTTCTTAATTTTCCTGGCTACCACCATTGTTTTGTTTTGTTTTTTCGGGAAATTTAGAGGCCGGTTTTTATGTCGTGCACCTCTCCCCTATTTTCAGGATTGGAGCTTTTTGCAGGCTACTGAAATTTCTAACATGTTCTGTCCCAGTCTAATTTTGTAATGCTTGAAAAACCCCTCATTAAATGCCATGCAATATCTTGGCTTCACGTGTTTTCCCTTTTTCCATATTTTGGGTTCTTCTTGGGGTTTCGACACATGGGAAGGTGATCTCAGATGACTGTCTTTAGTCTAGTGGTTCAGATTGGTGTCAATATATCAGCCTGAAATGAGTTGTTTTTGGTTGACCTGACCACAGGCGTTTCAGCTAGACGCCAATGAGTTTTCAGCCAGAGTGATGAACCCGGGAGTATTTTTCTCTTGCACTCCTTGGTGTGCTGCCTTATTCGTCTCCATTTCAGTGGAATCCAGCACTGCTTGGTCCTCAGACTTGTGTCCAAATTGCTGTATTGTTTGGGTGGATTCTCTGTGTTGATTTCTGAGATTATGTTCCTGAAATTGAGTTATCAATTAGGTTTTCATGGAAACTCTGGAAATCTTGAGAGAATAGTCAAAATGATGGCCATGGAAAGTTCTGTGAACATTTGGGTTCACATTGATTATTGGAAGAGCTTGAATACTTTGATTGCTGTTCTGAGGTTTTTAACTATTACAAGCTGTTGGAGGACAATGGCTGGAGAGTGCAATTTTTGAAGTTGCATTGCAGAGCTTGTTTACTTTGTTAGCCGGTTGGCCAATGTCATTTTGCTTGGCAAGATGTTCAATTAATGTATTTGTGCATGTTCTGTGATGTAACTGAATGGCTCATGCTGAGAAATCATTTCAAACCTTCCAATCAGATATTCAACTCGATGTTCATGTTACTTCCTGTCTATGTTACTTGACCTAGTAGATGTGTATGTATGTATGCTTTTCAGGGTTCTGTGCCACATTGTTGCAAGCATGCTCACCTCCCCCTAAACTTATGATCAAGTTGTCTTGATCAAGGTTGCCACAGTCTCACGAAAATCGCACGTGAAAAGTCAATGCTTTTTTTTGGGTGAAATTATCAGGAGCTTCAATGTTGGCTAAGCCCCATTGTTCTCAATGATGGTGTATCGTGTTTGATGTTCGGGAGCAGTGAAGTGGGGTGTACCAGTTGAGAACCGAAACGAGGAACTTGAGCGGGAGCTGGCGCTTCGAACGCGGAGCAGGCGGCGAGACGAGGGTGGCCGTGAACATGAGCGTGGTCGTCGAGGGGATCAGCCGAAAGGAGAACGCTTTCGTCGAGGTTCAAGTCGCAGGGATCGCGACTGGCAGGATGACAAAGGATTTGAGGAACAGCATGAGCGGGGAAAGGAAGAAAAAGGAAGGGGGGATGAGGATGAACGTGTACGAGATGGGCGAGTGAAAGGGGACGAGGAGAAAGATGAAAGGACTCGAGAAGTGAGGGGAAGAGGGGACGAGGAAAAAGATGAACGCATTCGAGAAGAGAGAGGAAGAGGGGATGAGGAAAAAGATGAACGCATTCGTGAAGGAAGAGGAAGAGGAGACGAGGAGCGGGACGATCGGATACGAGAAGGGAGAGGAAGGGGGGATGAGGAAAAGGACGAACGGTTTCGTGAAGGGAGGATGAGGCTTGATGAGGACAGAGATGAGCGTATACGAGAAGGAAGAGGAAGAGGGGATGAGGAGAAGGATGAACGGATTCGAGACGGGAGGTTTAGAGGTGATGATGAGCGAGATGAAAGGATGCGAGAAGGGAGAGGAAGGGGAGATGAGGAAAAAGACGAGCGAATGCGAGAAGGTAGGGGAAGACGAGATGAGGAACGAGACGAACGAGTACGAGATGGGAAGGGAAAAGGAGACGACGAACGAGAAGAGCGCTTACGAGAAGTAAAGGGTAGAGGGGAGGTGGATCTTGATGCTGCTCGACAGAAGGACTTTTCTCATGATGATTACAGTGCACGTGAAAATGTGAGAGATCGCAGGGAGAAAACTTGGGGAAGTGTCCAAGAAGGTCCTGAAATTCGCAATGTTCCAGATGGAGACTATATCCCTGGTAGAGGACGTGGATTCAGCCCTGAGCGGGGTCTAAAGACATGGAGAATTAGGCGTGCCTATGATGAGGAAGAAGCAGATTTTCCTAGAGATGAGGGGATTCGACGTCGAAGGTCTAAAGAGCGCAAAATTGACGAGGAAAGGGAACCAGCCAGGTGAGCCGCCTCTGGCTAATTTCAGATGCGAACTTGTGTGAATACCGGTTCCTGGCAGTAAATGTTTTGATTTGAAATCATTTTCTTTTACATATGGGAGAAGGTGAAACTTTTCTGCTTGTATATGCCCTTGACGGTGGCAGGTTAAAATGTATTTTCTGGTGAAATTAGATACCGTGAGTTTGCCTCTCCTGTTTCTTTTCATGTATTCGATGCGTTTAAATTGTGTTTCTCATGCATTGCTTCCCTTTCGAAGCATGAAGCTGCTAAAGTTATATGTATGGGTTGTGTTTATTTTTCGGACGGATGTTGCGATGAATGGATTTTTGCAGACACCGTATGGATTTTGATGAGCCACGGCGTAGAGATATTGAGAGGGGACGAGATAGGACTGCGCGAGGAATGAATAAGGATTGGGAGTATCATGATGAAGGGCCAAACCGACACGGTGATATGGATGAAAGGGGTTATGATGGACACTTTCGAGAAGAAGATGATTGGGTACATGGTAGGAAGGGATCTCATTATGACTGGCATGAGCATTCTGAGGATCGATTGGAAGAATCTCGGGACTACAAAAGAAGAGCACACCGCCAAGCTGCTAGAGAAGAGCCAGTTTCTCCTATCAGAAGGCAAAATCGGCGATCAATGTCTCCATCTGGAGGAGAGACTGGACATCGCCTTCCTAGGAATCGTATGCCTCGGGCTGATAATGCAGAGCCTACTGCGAGTAGTGGATCACATCGCCGAGGTATGATGGGCTTTCCACCATTTGAGAGAGTTATGGATCAGAGGCGTAAACGGTCTGCTGGTCCGTCACAAGAGGATGATGTTCGAAGTGAGGATCTAGAGGATGGTTCATACCTGCCACCCAGAAGGGGACAAACCCATGTTGGACGCCATGATGAGTCCATGAGTCCACCTTGGAGAGGAGGTGGGCCTCCAAGTAGTGGTCCTGGTTTTACAGGGGGTTTTGGGTCTGAAGCACCATGGACTCAGGGTGGTCCGCCAAGGGCTCCCAGGCTAAAAGGCAGGAAGGATGAGAGACGGAGGGGTGGAGGCTTGCCATCTGGGGAGGTGGAAGGGGAAGAGAATGGTCCAGGGGATTTTAATCGGCCAGAGGAGCAGCTCGAGGAAGATCGTGGAGTGGAGCGAATGTCGAGCCATTCTCAAATGGTTAGAAGTGGACCAGGAGGGAGCCCTATGTTGCGTCCTCAGTTGGCACCCATGCCATCTCCTTTAGGAGTCCCTCCGCCTCCATTATTTAGGCAAGGTCCTGAAGGTTCAACAGGGGTTGGGCCTCCTTTCGAAGAAGCAGGTGACCAAGTTCGAAACCGGAAAGTGGGACCTCCTAATCGCAGAGGAGAGCCAGGACCAGGGATGATGGGCCCGGGGGGTCCACCCGGTGATCATTGGAGAGGAGTCCCTCCAGTCATGGGTGGATGGCCACCAATGGGAGGCCCTCCTATGGGACCGGATGGCGTGTTTCCTCCATATCGAGGATTTGGTCCTAATCCTTTGCCAAACAACTTTCAGTCCATGGGGCAGCAAATGCCTCCACCGATGATGTTTGGTCCTGGAAGGGGAGGTCCCATGGATATCCCATACGGCGGTGGTCGCAGTTTCAAGGGTCCTGGTAGAGGAATTAGCGAGGCAGGAGACAGGTTTGGTGGACGAGGACGGGGTCCGGCAGGACCTTGGAGAGGCCCTGGGAGGGGCCAAATGGAGGCTGGTCCTCCTCCTGGTCCTCCGGGGATAATGAGACCAGGTCCCCCTCACATGGATGGATGGAGAGCAGAGTGGGAGAGAGGGTCTGGTCCCATGGGGGGACGAGGATGGGAGGGAATGCCATGGGAAGGTCGTGGGAGAGGAATGCCAGAGCAAGGAGGTCCTGTTGCTGGTCCCGGACCTGTGATGGGTCCTCCAGGGGCTGTGTTCAAAGGCTGGGAAAGTAGTTTGGTTCCAGGGTGGGTTCCACCGGGAGAACCTGCGAGAGAAGGGACTGAAAGGGCACCTTCTGCAGAAAAGAAGCAGCTGATGTTAGAGATGCCCCCAGGTGTTTCGTCAGTGGAGCAGCGAAGTGCTGATAGTGGAGGAAACGACTTACAGCAAAAGACTGGAAAAACGGCTGTGCGAGAGTCCAATGAAGTGGGTAAAGAAGAAGAAATAGTTATTCAAGGGACAAAACCTAGTAAAGTAGCTATCGCTGCATTACAGGCACTAGTTGCTCAACTTCCAGTGTCTCCAGATCTCGCTGGTTTGGAGCTTTACGAGCAGTTCGTAGCCATTTTGCCACCTTCAGTACGTACAGGGCAGATATCAATTAAGACAAAAGGTGTCAATCTGGAAAACGTTACGGAATCAGAGGGTGCCGAAAAAGACGAAAACGTAATGGCAGTGCAGGTGAGTCCTTTTTTGTCATATTCCACTGTGGGTCAGTCTAGTACTTGGCACAATTTTCACGCTCATGCAGGCTGCATTTGTTTGATTGCCTTGTGCTGAACAAAAGGATTACCACATGATTTTGTCAACAAGGAAAAAGGGTAGCAGTCATCATTTGCAGTATTCAAAGTGCATAACTTGTTATCCTCTTCGAGCACGTGCAATTTGGGTTAATTTCAGTATGGTGCTGAAAAAAGAAAACTCAAACTTATGAGAACGTGTCACACTAATTATTTTAGGTAATGAGCTGTGACTTTTAATTGATCCTGCAGCAGGCTCTATTCATATGGATTTTTTTGATTAACTGTTTAGCTTTTATTCAAATGGTTCCTATTGTGTTCTGGCGCATGGAGCATCATTAGTTTTTTAAGTCTCCATTCATAAACGTTTTGTTTCCACTCATCAGAGAACAATGTGGTCTTAGTCTGTCTCATCTGCAAATGTGAAGCTCTGCTGTTTGTATTGTTGAAAACAGCTGCTTTCTTTTCATGTCTGAACCGGGCTTTCAGCTATCTATGTTAATCTCAGACACTGAATCTAGTGTGCGCATTTGTGTTAGTAACAGTGCTCTGTCTATGAGCAGCTGGCATTCCTATCCTAATGTCTTCAAAAAGATTTGCAGCAGTTTTTTCCGCTTTGTTCTAACCAGAGTAGCTTTGTATCTATTCTCACATAAAATTTAATGATGCCTGCTGCTAGCTCTAGCTAGAATGTGTACGGTTTCAAGTTGTCCTGACGATTTTTCTGCTGGTTCTTGGCGGGTATCTAATTAAAATCTAATATGAAGAAAAGATGTTGTTATGTTGAACCCTAAAAAACCCTGTCGAGTTGCTGTGCCCTATTCTTTACTCCCTTATCCATTTTCTTTCAGTTTTTTTTTGTGAAAAGCATAAAATGTTGTCAATAGTTTAAACACTACCTTATGTGTGATAATCGTGTACGACAGTATAGTATTGGATGTTTCTAATTGTAAAAAACCCTAAAAGAAGGTGGTTGGATTTAATGCTGTTTTTCTGGTGTTTCCTGCAACTTTTTCATTAATTTCTTTTATCTGAAATTGTCTATAGGCTCGTGTCAATGACTACCTCTTCTTTCATCTTTTCTGCAGGATGCCTTGGAGAAGCTGAGGCTTCGTTCACAATTAATTCCTCCTCTTTTGCCAGAGCTTCCTGAGGGAGCATTGAAGGTATGATTGGCAGTCATATTTTAGCATTCTACAGAAGGCATCGATCACTTTCCTCTTAATTAATGTGAGTTGCGATTGTATCTAAAGTTTGTGACTGCAGTGGCTGATGCTAGTGTTGTCCATGTTTATTGGGAGGGAGTATCAAGCAAAATATGTGATTTCTTTTTGTGATTTTTGTCTAATTATTTTGTGACATTCATTGCAGGCTGCCCTTTCTGTGTGTCGCAAGCCATTGGTGGAGACGGGTTCTCTTCAAAAGTCAGTGGTTGGTTCTATTGTATTCCCATTCGAGCCTCCTATAATAAGTTCCCCGTCGGTGTTTCAACCTCTTCAGGCTTTTACAACCACGAGCTTTTCTCTACCAATAGCAACCGCGGTCGCTCGACGGGTGGATGAAAAAGCTCTGGCTGATGATAATCCCATCATTAAAGAAGTCGATGATGCTCAGATGGACCCAGGTATGCAAGAAACGTTTGTGACTGGCGATTTTGGCGATTTTGAAGATGGAGAAGATGGAGAAGATGGAGAAGATGGGAGTTCCAAAGAAGGCAAAGAAAATGAGGAAAAAGAAGGTGATGAAGGAGCTGATGCGATTACAGTGCAGGAGGAGATGGGAAAGAAGAGTCAAGGCTCTATGGAGCACGTGAGAGCAGTGATGGGTAAAAACAATTCTTCAAAAAACTGATTACTTTTTTTTGGTGCTGATTTTTAACCTTGTGTTTTTCCAAACTAAACTTCGTGTTAGAAATTGAAAACATCTAATTTATCTTCCCATTTCAAGTGTAATACAGCCAGCTATGAGTAAAACTACCCCGTTTAAATTTTAGGTACATATTAGTTATTACTGCAAAAATCAAAAGTTGACCATTGGCAGGACATTCCCTATTTCTTTGAGAATACCACAGCTGAGACTGGGCATCAATAGCGGTTGTCGCATTGCCCTGACATGGAAACTTTGAGCTTCATGTTAGGAAGAAGAATTGGATTTAAAGGGAGAAGAATAATTATCCTCGCTATTCAAATTATGAAAATGACCCTTAAGATCATTCTGACTACCACTGTTTGAAAACGAAATCCAATAAGACAAACTCAACTCTACTTTGCCAAACAGGACTGCCGTATTTAACTTATTTTTGAACTCAATATACGTAAGTTTCGAATAGACTTTGTGTCGAGAACAGATATAGAAAGTTTCAATGTTGTGTTTAATGTGCCCACAATCCAAATCACCACTCATTCACATTAAACTTGGAAAGAGTTCAATTTAGGGTTTGCATCAATCCAATAAAATATTAATTGTAACGTTTTACCCATTCAAAAAGCAGCTCAGATGAATCACTACTAAAAAAAATTGTATGTACGGACACACGGAATGTATGTACTGATACAAGGAAATCGTGTACACAACCAAAACTATCCAAACACGCTTTGCGTTCTTTTAAACAGGGCTTAGACGTCATTATGTGTTTTGCTGCGTAATAATGGGTTATCCAACTCTGGTGCGGTGGGATGTGGATGGTGACTGTGGAACAGATGAGGAGGATGCCTATCAAGATGCTGTCGACTATGAACCGGCTCCTGGAGAAGATGAGTTTTACGCAGTAGGACATGAAGAGAATGTACCCGCCAGTGTGTCTCAGGATGCAGTAGCCATTGGAACTGGCTGGAATGGTGGAGAACAGCAGGAGTGGCCGCTTGCAAAAGACGAAAACAACTGGAAAGTCGGAGGTGGAGAAGCCTTGGACAAGACAGACAGGACCGGTCCTGAGGGTGAAGTGGGGCCTCCAAGTGTGGAGGAAGTGGAAGAGACAACTGTTCCTCCAAGTGAGGAAGAGGCAGGAAACGGACCGGTAGATCCATTAACTGTCGAGGAAAAGGGGTCTCTATATTTGCACATAGAGCAAAGTGTTGCAATGGTAGGCATGACAGGTGGCGATGACGTATTGGATATTTCAGACGAGTTTGGAAGAATAGGGAATGATTTAGGACCTGTTGACAAGCTGGAGGGGCAGCTTCAACAGGATATGAAGACTCTTGAGGCGGCAGCCGAAGCAGAAGCACTCACAAGAACCAATAATATGGTATGGGGTGACGCGACAGTGGGGCCGTGGAGGGTGAAGGAAGAGCCGGACATGTCCTTTACGCAGAATGGAATGGATGACACGGCTCCCATGGAAACGACTCAAGAAAAAGAAGCGACCAGGGAGGAGAGGACTCTGGTATGGCATACCGTGTTGGATAGTATTGGAGCTGGAGATCAAGGTGTGGTTGACTTTTTTCCTCCTGACATGATATGGGCCACGGACGATGCTGACCTGGCGGCCTTTGCCCAGGATTACAATGGAGTAGCCGGGTTTTCCGGTGATGGAGGAGGCGGTGGTGGAGGGATGGGAGAAGAGGAAACATTAGAATCCTTCAAAGGTCCTGACAAATTAGGGGTCGAAGAAGGTATGTCAAGAGCGACGGAAGCTAATCAAAAGACCGTGTGGAATGGGAAGGATGTGGTAGGAGGAGAGGAAAGCGGAAAGAAACGGAAGGTCAAAAAGGAACCGGTGAGAGGCAGAAGTGGGGGCCGTCCAAGAGGGAGTAAAGCGGCTGTAGTGGTAGAGGGCACTCCCGTACCTGAGCCCAATGCTACTCAAGCGAAACGCTCCACTAGAAGGACGAAGCGTCTACAATCTTAAGAGTTTCCTTGGGCTTTCCTGAACTCGACCTTCATATGGCCGTTGTTAAGATATTTTTGGGCTGGGGAACAGATGGTTTATTAGGAGCACTGGAGGGTGGAATGAGAGAGTTGAGTGATGAGTAAGCATGCTGCGTAGACTACTGGATGTTCGAGAGTTTTGCCTGCTGCCCTGGGCAGGCAGAAAATTTTTGTTCTACGTTTTAGTTGGGTCATGTTGCCAGGCTGGCACCTCGGGCAGAGCCGAGCATCGTGGTTGGTCTAAATGTGGCGTGTAGATGAACGGCAAGAATGGGAAATGACAATGGGCTTGTGGGGCTGGGCTTGTTGTTGCCTGATGATGCACTTCAGAGAGAGGGAGCTTACGAAATGTGTGTTGAGGTTAAATTGGTTCGCATGTTCCTAGGGAGCACAGTTTGTAGATGATGATGTAACGCCTGCGACATATGCATGAATGAAAATGTCTGATGATGTCGACATTTTCGTTTTATAGCTCCTCTGCAACAGTGGTGGCTCTAGGAGGCGAGACGTGGGTCGAGCTCTCCACCTCTCGTGTATCTAAACGACGTATTTTCTATGCACTTTTTAGCTGTGGTGTGAACCGTAGATTAGGTGCCGGTTGCCGTATTTATAATGCGTTCAATTTGACTGATAATGTTCCGTGTGCTTTTAAGATTGCTGCCGAGGGGAATGATACCAATAAAAAGGTTGAAAGAACCGTTGTGGCTTTCACCACCTTGTGAGAATTGTGCATGCATAACTGCAAGACAGCACAGGTTCTCTCACAGTGGTGTCATACACATTGCCTTTCATTAAGTTTCACAGGTTTTCATGGTTCTGTCACATTTTTACATGAATAAGTTGCCGCTGCCCAAATATTACCTATGGTCATAAGGTTAGTTTTGACCTGCGATAGAGTCCTTGTTTGTAGTGTCACGTATTTTTTTTTCGAACAAGCGTGTCACATCGAAGCATCGAAAGCACTGCTATTTTTTTTCGATGCCACTAGCCAAAGTTCCTTTTTTGTGCGTAATTTATGTGGTGGTTATTTTGACGCACAGTGGGTGTGAATGAAACTGTTAGTCTTCGTTTTGAAACAGTAGGCATTCAAATGAGTTCTTTATTTATTTAAATGCCAGCTTGAAAGGCTAATCATTTTTGGAAATGTGTTTGTTTGTTGTGATCTTTAACACATTATTATTTGTTGTAGTCTGTGATGTGTCATGGATGTGAATTTGAAAATTTGAGATCCTTGAAACCAAAGGTTGTATATGTAATTGACGGTGGCTATCGTCATGAGCCTCGATTTCATATTTGCTGACAGAGATTGTACCCATTATTGAAGCTCTGTGTCATTGTTGTCGCTGTCCTCAAGCTGTGAACTTCTCAGTCTTGTGACTCGACTGATCTTTCAACAAACTACCTCAACAAGTGTCAGCACATAGAATGATGCAGGTGTAGATGTGGCCTTCAGTATCATCAATATATGTATTGAAAAGCACCATATATATATATGGCAAACCATCTGAGTCCGGGGGTATAAAAGGGATGGCAAAACCAAAACTGAAAAAGTACAAGCAGACCCCGTAAGTCGCCCCAGCCTGGGAAGGCATGTTGAGGGAGTTCCGAAACACGTCGACGATCCATAACTGCAATAGCCGATCAAAGGAGAAGAGAAGGTTGCACTCGCTGTAGAGCCACGGATAAACGTTGACGATAAAAAGAAGTATGGACCGAAGGAGGAGGGCTCCCAAGTCCTCGTCGCTCGAAAGTACGTCGAGCACAAGTACGGAGAGACTCGTCCAACGCAACACCCAAACAACTAAAGATCTCGACCGCCATCGGAATAAAGTCATCCATAAGGTCTCGGTGGGCATAATCACGCTCCTTCGCCTTAGCAGCATCACGAGATGCTACCCCAACATGTTGAGCCGCCTGACCAACGACTGTAGCCGAAATAGGGTTCGCCAAAACAATATCACCAAAGATGACCTACGACTGTAGCCGAAGTAGGGTTTCGCCAAAACAATATCACCAAAGATGCGACAGGCACCATCGAGCAAAACAACATCGGTCTGGCGCGAGAGAATAATATGAGAAATCTCTCGACGCACAAAAAAACCCCCCTCCAAAGCGATAGTCGCAACGGCGTCGCGAATAGTGTCGTGCACTTAAATCAGTTCTCCCCCATGGGAGCAACGAAGCACATGGACACCATCTGGCCCCAAGACACGACCACATGCGCAACCGAGAGAGCCAAGTGAAGGAGGATGGGGGAGGCTAAGGGGAAACCGAAAGGCGGTTGTGAACTGAGCAGGTGAGAATCGGAGAGTGGACAAAATAGGTGTAGCGAATACCCAAGACCCAAAACTAGGTTCACCATAAGAGAAGAAGATAGGCACGCGAAGAATCAGAGGGAAGCGCCCAGAGAAGCTCGAATTTAATGGCGGCGACAACCAGATCGGAAATCGATTCCTGGACAGGCTCAACAGATATCGTAACAAGGGTGGAAATAATCGACACATCCACTAGGGCATGAGGAGGAAGAGAACGTGACGCGCCCAATAGAAACCAACTGGAAGGCGAATGCACCGTCTGAAACCCGGGGGACCACGATGGCTAGGACGGGGGTGTTCCCAACCAAGAAGTGGGAAACAAGAGTGGAGGCAATAAGACACCAACTTCCCAAATAGGCAACGGGGGCAACACATGCAGTCGGTAATAGACCCAATCCTTTCATAGAAACAGGGAGGGATGCATGAATGCGGGCCGAAGGCCCAAACTCGCCATCGAATGCCCCACGACCTAACAAAGTGTGAAGGACGTCCAAGAGGCGATCATCAAAAGCTGAGAGAGAGGAGACAAACGTCGAGGTGGGAGGGGAAGTACAAGTAAGGTAAGAAAGTGGTGGGGGAAACACTTGGTTAACATAGCAAAAGCCACTTGGGGATCAGGAAGGTGAGGATGGTCGTCCACATGGGCCAAATCTGTTTGTAGAGCATCATCAAGAAATTGGGTCACGAAAGTATCCGAACCAAGGGGGGCACCCAACACACAAATGCCACCGGAGGGGGAGGAGTTTGAACACTAGGAAGGGGAGTAAGGGAAAGTGGAATATCGTGAGGGGACCAAATAACACACATTGAAGGTTGGACTGAAAGGTTGAGTTCGGCTAAACGTTCATTGAAAAAAATATATGCAGGCACGACTTGATCCATAGGCCCAATAATGTGCGTATCATCTGCAACCAAAAGGAAATGGGAAGAAGGGAAAGCGGTTTCGTAAGCACGAAGGGCCCGGTAATAGGCAAGGGTGAACAAAGCTCCGCCCAGAGGGTCGCCTTCGCGAGTGCCGACTAAAGAGGAGAGAGGAATGAGATTACCGTCAGCGGAGAAGGAAAGGTTGTTGGCCAAAGAATAAAAAGCCCTCACAAAGGGGAATAATTGGACAATCGTAGATGGAGTAGCCATAAGCTCTAAAAAAATGACGCTCCGATCCATCGTATTGAAGGCATTGGAAACGTCGACCTGAAGGACCAACCAATCCGGAAGTATATTCAACAAAGCAGGAATCTGGTGGACCACGACCTCACAACCTCCTCACGTGGCCACTCCAAACTGATGAGGAGAGAAATAATCTTTAAATGTTGGTTGGAGCTGGAGACATATCGCACGAGCCACCAATCTGTATAAAGCCTCTCCTACGACAATAGGGCAGATCCCTCTACTACGTTTGGCGACCGCCACAAAGCGGGACGCCGTGAGAAGATCACGAATCCGAAAGGGACAATCCCTAGTAGCAATAAGATAACATAATAAAAAAAACACATTTAACCCCGGGCACGCGATTCAGGGGGCAAGAGAAGATCACGAATCCGAAAGGGACAATCCCCAATAGCAATAAGATAACATAATCGAAAAAACACATCAAACCCCCGGGCATCCGATTCAGAGGGCAAAACATCGCGTAACAACTCATACATTGTGCCGGAGGGGCCCCCCGCCAAAAGGTGAGGAGACTGAAGGGTCTTAATAAAAACCTCCTGATCTAAAGTAAAACTCTCAGAATGCTGAAAGGCATAGATGGAAGGGGGTAAAGGGCAAGGTGCAGGGGGGTGGAGAGCTCGAAGGACCTTAATAGTGGAAGAAGATGGGGGGGCAAGAGTGAATGGCTGTAGGGCCCGAACCGCTTGAGAAAACTCACCAACACGGCCCAGATGAATTGCTCGACGATAAGAGGTCAGGACATGTGATAGCCTAGATGGGCCACGCAGTGTGAAAGAGACGCTCGATACCGGATCCTCGTGCTCGGCGTGGAGGGCCTTCCATCACCACGAAGGAATCAGCGACAACACGCCATAGTCTCTCTATAGAGCGGTAACACCTGTTTCTCTTCTTACTGGTGACTGACTGCATGTTTCAGTCGACCTTGGTAGACAGGTTTTGATCTTGAATGACAAACACGATCTTAAATTTCTATTAAATACCGACTATCGTTTATGTCCATTGGACATAAAATAACCTTAATAAATTTTTTTTTTTCTTCTATGCTTGTTAAGCGGATGAAAACCCTCCAGTCCTTCAGGACCTAGCTATAAATTTATATTGGTAAAATAACCCCCACACAATGTATTATTTGGAGGTAAAAGTGACTAATGTGTCTAGGATGAGAGGTTGCGGGGCTCAAGAGAGCGAAAGGGAGGGGAGAAAAGGGATATTACCCTCCCTCCCTCTTTCCACAATCTGTCCTCCCTCCTTCCCATCTTCCCTCATTCCCTCTCTCTACTCCTCCCTCCATCCCTTCATCTTTCAGTCCCTCCCTCTGTCCCTTTTATTCCCTCTATGCCTCTTTCACTCCCTGCCTACCTCCCTTCTTCCCTCCTTTCCTTCCTTGCTCTCTCCCTCTCTCCCCCCCTTCCTTCCTCCCTCCCTCCTTCCTTCCCTCACTCCCTCCCTCCCTCCATCCCTCCCTCCGTCCCTCCTTCCCTCCCTCCCTCTCTCCCTCATTCTTTCCCTTGAACTCTCCCCCCCACTTTCCCTCCTCTTTTCCCTCCTTCCATCCTTCCCACCATCCCTCCCTTGTTCAATCTTTCATTCCTTACTTTGTTCGTTTCCTCCCTCCTTCCCTCCCTCCTTTTTTACCTCTTACCCTCTCTCCATCCCTCCCTCCTTTTTTTACCTCTTACCCTCTCTCCTTCCCTCCCTCTATCTTTCCCTCCCTCTATCTTTTCCTCCCTCCTTCCCTCCCTCTCTCCCACCCTCCCTCCTTCCCTTGTTCCCTTCTTTTTATCTTTGCTTCGCTCCTTTACTCCCTCTTTCTCTCCTTTTTTTTTCCCTCCTAGCTCTCTCCTTCCCTCCCTCCATCTTTCGCTCCCTTTTTTTTCCCTCCATCCCTCTTTCATTCCCTCCCTCGCTTCCTCCTTCCCTCCCACCCTCTCTCCCTCCTTATCTTCTTTCCTCCCTCTCTCCCACCATTTCTCTATCCCTCCTCTTTCTCTCGCTCCCTCCCTCCATCCCTCTTTCCTTCGCTCCCTCACTCCCTTCCTCTCACCCTCCTACCCTCCCTCCCTCCCTCCCTCCCTCCCAATCTACCCTCCCACCCTCCCTCCTTCACACCCTCTGAATTTGCTTTCCTTCCCTCTCTTCCAATATGCCCTCCCTCCCTCCCTCCGTCTCAATCTGTCCTCCCTCTATCTCAATCTGTCCTTCCTACCTCCCTCCCTCTCTCCCTTCCTCCCTTCTTTCCTCTCCCTCCCTCCTTCCCTCCTTCCCTCTCACCCTCTCTCCCTCCCTCTTTCCGTCCTTCCCTCCTTCCCTCACTAGTTTTTTCTTTCTTTACCTCCCTCCCTCCTCCCTCCCTCCATCTCTCCCTCCTTTCTCTCCCTCTCTCCCTCCCTCCCTCCCTCCTCCCCCCCACTCCCCTCCCTCTCTCACTCCCTCCCTCCCTCATTCCTGTTGTTTTTAAAATGTTAGTTTCGTGCGTACGCCACATTTTGTGCCCACGCGACGTTTCGTGCGAAGATTATTACCGGAAGTAATGTGGTTGTACAAATGGAGTTTCGAATGGATTTGTGGATTGGGGGAGTAAATGTATGAGTAAAATTAAAGGGACGTGATGGAGTAATTGAGTGGCGCGGAATGCGTTAAGAAATGGACGGCGGATTGCGACGCGATCCGACGTGAAATATACGAAATGTACGTCCCCGATACGGAGCATCTAATTTGGACAAATGTACTTTACATGCGACAGGCGACGTTTATGACAAATGACGTGTACCTTATTTGTGACAATCCGCATTTAATGCAAAGGACGCATCTGCGGTACGGAAATGATTTTGGTTGTACTATTATTATATTGGCAAGTGGACGTGAATTCGCTTCTCGATGTCGTGGGATATTTGACGACTCGCGTTGATTTCGTTTGGATTTTGTGACCACGTGGCGCGACATCAAGGGTGCCGGATAAGAGCTACGGACGGCGGAAAAGGGCCGCCGCTATTTTTCAATTAGTGGGAAAGTGAAATCACGTCAATCACACGATATATATTTTTGGACGGCCCGGATTATTTGACGAGATTCGTGGAGTCTTGTTGAGTTACACGCAATGACTCATAATACAATTTTGTTGTCGGTGAAAATATTTGGTTCAACATTGTTTTGTCCTTTTGTGAATTAATTATTAGTGTACGTTTACTTAATTTGACATACTTAGAAGTATTCGGGTATATCTACATTAGTTGAGGTAGTTGGTAGATAGCGTACGGCTTTTATGCCTCCGTACATTCAGCAGTAAGCTCTTGTATATATTTGTAGGACTTAGTCATTTCAGAACATAGGAACTTTTTGGACCAAAACTGTTTATGGTGATATTTGGTAATTTTATCTGAGGATTACTCTCAGATCTGTTGGCAGAATTATCTGAAATTCTGCATGTGTGTTCCTCTTTGTATTTTTAATATTGTAGCATATTTTCAGGTCTATTGTGTGCCTGGTATTTGTTTTACTTCATTGTGAAGTTAGTCTGTTTTATCAAAGTTCTGGCAGACTGTTTTTCTGCAACTTTGACTAGATGATGTGATCACTCTGTTTATTATATTTGTCTGAAACTTTGTGAGGTTATTCTATATTCTAAATAATATCTGTTAATTAAGTTTCAGCTTGTTTAGTTGTTTCTGTAAAATTCTGTGTTGAATCAAAGTAGGCTGTTTTTGGGTAGTCTGTGGTGCTTCCGAGGGTAAATCCATGGCTGAAAATGGCTATGGACAACAATTCCATCCTTCCCTCCTTCCCTCTTTACCTCGCTCCTTTCCTACCTCTTTCCCTCCGTCCCTCCTTTCCTCCCTCCCTCCATCTATCTTTCCCTCCCTCCCTTCATCCATCCTCCCCCCCCCGCCGTCTTTCCCTTGCTCTCACCCTCCTTTATTTCTTCCCTCCATCTTTCCCTCCCTCCCTTCCTCCCTCCTTTATCTCTCCTTCCCTCTCTCTATTCCTCCCTCAAGCCCTCCCTCCCTCACTCCCTTCCTCTATCTCTTTTTTCGTCACTCCCTCCCTCCCTCACTCTCTCCCTCCCTCCCTCCCTCCCTCTCTCTCTCCTTCCCTCCATCTCTCTATCGCTCCCACCCTCCCTCGCATTCCCCCTCCCACCTTCCCTCCTTCCTTCGCTCTATCGTTCCTTCGCTATCTCGCATCCGTGCTTCCTCCCTCTTTCCTTCCCTCTTTCCCTCCCTCCCTCTTTCCCTCCATCTCTCTATCGCTCCCACCCTCCCTCGCATTCTTTCTCCCACCGTCCCTCCCTCCTTCCCTCTATCGTTCCTTCGCTCTCTTGCATGCATGCTCTCTCCCTCCTTCCCTCTCTCCCTCCCTCCTATCCTCCCCCTTTACTTTGTTCCCTCTCTCTCTCCTGTTTCCCCCCATCCTTCCTTACCTCTTTCCTTCCCAACCTCCCTTTTTAACTCCCTCCCTCCCACCTTTCCTCTTTCCTCCCTCCCCCCCTTGTTTAATTCCCTCCCTCCCGCCCACCCTTTCTCACTAACTTTTTGAGTCCATTTTTTCCTCCCTTTCTCTCTACCTCGCTCCATTCTTCCATCCATCCTCCCATCGCTCGTTCCCTCCCTCTCTCCCTCTCTCTCTCGCACCCTCCTTTCCTCCCTCTCTCCCACCCTCTTTTTCTTTCTCTTTTCCTCCTTTCCTCCCTCCATCCTTCCCCGCCTCCCCCCTTTCCTTCCTCCTCCCTCTTTCCCCTTTTTTCCCTCCCTCAATCCCTCCCTCTTTATCTCCTACCCTCCCTCTTTCTCTCCCTCCCTTATTCCCTCTCTCTTTGCCTCCTTTTCTCTCCTGTAAACGAACAAAATAGTAACCCACAACACACTATAATGCACAACGGAAAGACTCCAAGGATCTCCCTGTAGCAACAGCAAGAGCACACAAAACTCACAGATAAAGGTCAAGCTTTATTAATCGGAAGAAAGATTACAAGTTGAAAGCTTGCTGCGAAGGTTTACTCTTTGGGTACCTCTTGACTAGGTCTACTTTAATATTTAAACTATCCATCCGCTAGTCAACCCAGTACTGTACACATGTACACGTGGACTTCACGGTCCACCGAGATCTATCCAAACTATCCGTATAGAACTATGCAGTTTTATCTACATTCTGCGGAGTTGCTATGCTGCTACGCTGCGTTGCTACACTACGCTACTAAGTTGCTACGTTGCTCTGCTGCGCTACTTTGGCGTCGCAGCTACGCTGCTTTGGAATCGCAACCACAGCAGCCTCGCCACTAACAATATTGTGCACATTTTTGTAACCCTGTTACATTGCCTTCCACTCAGGATTCAACGTCCCGTTGAATCTTACTTACCCAGAGAAATTGAAGTTGACAAAATATGCCAAACGTCTCCTCAGGGTACTCCTCGAATTCCTGTCGTAGAGTGTCAAGTTGATTTTGGAGTTGCTCACATCGGGTCTCCAACAGCACAATATGATGGTCCGCCGCTACCAAGCGTCTTTGAGTGATCCGCTCCCGAAATTGGTCCTCCCCTTCCTCTGGTGCCGACGCTGGTGCTTCGGGTTGCGACGGAATGGCCGCCACTGCAGGTTCCTCAGGTACTAGGGCTTAGGGAGTTTCAGGTTCTTCAACCTGTCGTGCTCCTTTCGCCACCTCGTCGGCCTCGGGTGTGACCTCCGCCCGAGAAATGATGTCATAAAGACGGACATCCCACGGGTGATAATGGCGGAGGAACCCGGGGACATCCACCCGATATCGATAGTGATCTTCGACTACTTCCACGAACGGTAGGGCATGAGGGTTCAAGTGCACATAACCCTTATGGTTATTCCCTAAGTCCTTCGTCCTCATGAAATTCCAGGCCGGGTGGGACGGCACGCTGGCGGGAATATTAATAGGATCCCCAGGTTTTCCTGTGCGCCACGCTGCTCGCCAATCCGAAGGATCCCAATAGAAGCGTTTGGAAAAACTGAAGGCGAGGTCTGGATTTTGGGGGTCGATAGGCAGTGGGAAGAGGTAGTCGAGAATTTCTTCCCCTTTTTCACTTTCCTCGTCCGTCTCTCCTTGTTCCCGTCGTAGAACAAATACGTCATCCCCGCTGGATACTGTGCCTCAACCCTCTTTTCTGATTTCTCCGAGGATTGCTCGTCTGCGATGCTCTCTTTATTAGGATCCCTCATCGCCTCCAGATCTGAGGCACGCTCCTCTATCTCAGGGGATGTCGGTGCCCGTTCCGGCTCATCCGTGCCCGAGAGTTCATGGTCTTCTTCATCCTCCTGATCCCCCTCTTGGAGTGGGTTGTACTCGGGGTCTTCTGAATTTTCTGACCCCTCCCCTCCAGTGGTCTTCCCCAGCCCTGCCTCGCTACAGGCCGTCTCTTCTGGTTCCGGTCCTGCTTTTACCTCGCTCCTCTAGTTTGCCTTTACCGTGGCCTCCGTGGCCACTAGCAATCCCTCTAGACGGGGTACATCTCCTTGCCCTACCTGTACAGGTCTCCTCCTTTTCGGTGGTGGAGATGACGATGTCGCCATGGATTTTGTTGTGTCGGATAATTCCGGTAGTTCGAGAAAAACAGGTAAGCGGGCTGTGCAGATCGAGACACTCTCCAAACTACTTTGACTTGTTTGGTCGCGAAGGCTGATGGCGGCTTTACCCGCGAGGGTTGAGGGTTTCAATGTTGGACTTTTCCACACATTGCACCGTGCGAGGGTATCGCAGCGTCCAAAATTTCTTAAATTGCGCTGCTGCGACGAAACCGCGGGTTTGTCGTCACTAATGTTGTGGTGCACAACTGCGCCGTTGGGATTTCCTTTCAGCGCAGCCGTAGCGCTGCGATTCTATGACGGCACTGCTGCTATGCTTTGCTTTGGTGGCTGCATAACCACAGTGCTGCGGTCCGTTATTATTGCCGCTGCATTCCTTCGCCGAGTCTTGAACATGATTGCGATGGTTGCGACATTGCGATTTGATCTTTTATCGTGTCCTTTGCGATTGCCCCTCCTGCTAAGCTGAGTGTCTGCACTTTGCGTAAACCGGCGTAGTAAATCGGGTGAATGCAGATCCGTCTCGTCCATCAAATAATCGTCTTCAACCCCGTAGCCTTTCCAACGCACCAAATATTGTGTGGGGGTAGAATTTCGAAGGCGACGGAATTGAAGGATCTCCTCCACCTCGTACTACTCCGAGGTACTCTGAATGGGCGGTAACGGAACATGCGAGCGTCGATTAGGAAAAATCGAATCGGGGTCGCGAAACCGCTTGAGTAGGGAAACATGGAAAACATTGTGAATATGCCATTATTGCGGAATATTAATTTTATAGGCCACCTCTCCCACCTTTGAAAGAACAGTGAATAGACGCGAAAATTTCGGTGCCAATTTCTTGGAGAGGGCACCGGCTAATGACATATTTGCCATATTAAGACGAACCTTATCACCCACGCTTAATATGATGTCCTTGCGATGAGTGTCGACATGCGATTTTTGACGGTCCTTTGCAAGCTGAGCGCCTTCGCCGCCTTTTCGAGATTCCCTTGCAGCGTTTTGCAAAATCCAGAGCTGCGGATGTAGGGCAATCCGCTGCCAAAAAATTTTGGGGAAGGGTGGGCTGTTGTCCATTGAGAGAAAATGACGTAGCATTCGTGGACGAGTGCAGTGCACTGTTATACGCCACCTCAATTTTTGTCAAATGGTTCACCCAATCTATTTGGTTTACCGAAACATAAGCCCGCAAAGCCTCCTCCAAAGTCTGATTCACTCTTCCGGTCTGACCATCGGTCTGAAGGTGATAAGCTATGGACATGGCCAACTGCGTTCCACACAACCCGAACAGACTTCTCCAAAAGTGGCTCACAAATTTTCGGTAGCGGTCGTTGACGATCCTCTTCCGGAGTCCGTGATGGCGTAATATCTTCGAAAGAATAAATCTGCCACATCCCGCGCTGTAGTTGTGAATGTCGTGGGTGGGAAATGTGCCATTTTCGTCAAATTATCCATGACGACGAAGATGGAGTCATATCCTTCCCGAGTCAACGGAAGAGCAAAGATGAAGTCGATCGAAATCGCCTCCCAAGGAGCAAATGGTATCGGAAGGGGTTGTAACAAACCTTGGTGACCCGATTCCGATTTATTTCTGTTACAAGAGTCACACGTCCGGACATACTCCGCAATGTCTCGAGTCATTTTCGGTCAATAATACGCCTGAACGACACGTGCAGGTGTTTTACCCCGCCCGAAATGTCCAGTGAGCGGCTCGTCATGACTCATTTTAAGTATCGAATGACGTAACTTCTAGTTTGTCGAAACGTAAAGTCTAGTTGTCTGACTTCGTTTGTATCGCCACATACCGTTGGCGGTTCGAAAAAATACCTTCCGTTTTACCAGTCCTTTAATGTCTTGTCTTCGTCGTATGCGGCCTTAATCCTACTTAACCAGTGGTCGTCTACTTGTACCGTACTGGTCACTGCGCTGAGTTCCAGATCCTGCGCTTTGTCCGACGCTGCGGTGTTCTTTTTCCCAGCGCTTACGTTTCCATCTTGCGATGCTTGCAATTGTTGCTCCGTCACTGGCCCAGCTACTCCGGGTCTTCTCGACAGCGCATCCGCCGTGTTTGTCCTGCCCAGTCTATACTCAATAGCTAGTTCCGGCCCGAAGGTCTCAAGAAACGTCATCAATCGCACCTGTTTTTGTGATAACTTCGGCTGTGTCTGAAGATACTGTAGGGCGTGGTGAACGGTGATGACCGTGATCCGCTTCCCTTGAATGTAACATTTCCAAACCTCCAGCGCATTAATAATGGCGATTGTCTCTTTCTCATGGGTGGCCCACTAAGCTCCGCTGCCATTAGTTTTCGACTGTCGTAGGCAATGGGTTGAAGGCCTTTTCCTTGATCTTGCATAATGATCGATCCAATAGCTTTATCGCTAGCGTCGGTTATTATCGTCCAAGGTAATTCCGGGTCGGGAACAGCTAACACAGGGGCGTTAACTAACCGCTCTAGTGTGTCAAAAGCTGCCGCTTGCGTCGTTTTCCACTCACACGACACGTTAATCTTAAGTAATTATGTGAGTGGTGCAGCAATTTTTGCAAAACCTTCGACAAAACGAAGATAATAGGAGCATAATCCAAGAAAGATCTGTATCTTCGTAATGTTCGTCGGCTGCGGCCACTCCTTCACTACCCTAGTTTTGTTGGGATCCACTGGGATTCCATCCTGGCTCACCACATGACCCAAAAACTCAATTTTCTCCTTCAAGAAGTCACATTTACTCCTCTTTGCGTACAACTTGTTCTCCCGAAGGACTTGTAAGACCATTCACAGATGCTCCACGTGATCCTCCAACGTCTTGCTTTACACCAAGATGTCGTCCAAGAAGACAATTACGAAAGCGTCCAAATATTGCCGAAAGATGGAATTCATCAAATGCATAAAGGTTGCCGGTGCGTCGGTCAATCCGAACGACATAACCCGAAATTAGAAATGACCGTACCGAGTTCTAAATGCCGTCTTTTCCACATCTTCCTCGGCAATTCTGATTTGGTGATAGCCACTTCGCAAGTCTATCTTCGAAAAATATTTAGCACCTCGTAGTCGATCCAACAGTTCGTCTATCTTTGGTAGAGGGTACGCATTTTTCACCGTTAACTTGTTTAGCACTCGGTAATCCTCACACATTCGAAAACCTCCATCTTTCTTGTTAACGAAAAGAACGGAGGCTCCATACGCTGACTTGCTCGGTTCGATTGCTCTGGCTTCGACCAACTCCGCAAGTTGCTTTTCGAGTTCATCCAATTCGGTGTAGCTCATCTTGTACATACGATTTGCTGGGGTACCGCTCCGGAAACAAGCTCGATCTTGTGGTCTACTTCGCGCTTCAGAGGTAAGCCTTCTGGGAGCTTCGGGGGAATGACATCAACATACTCCTCGAGAAGTTTTGTCACGACTTTCGGGGCCTCTACGGAAGTCTTTCCGATGTCGTCACTCCCTTTCGAGTCGAAGTCAGGGTCCTTCTTACTCCATTCTTCCCGAATCCCCTCCTTCCTTTCCTCCATAGGTTGGACAACTGCCATACCAATTGTCTCCCCCTTCCAGCGTGCCCTCTTAAGCTCTAAGGCCGAAAGCAGGCGTCCCTCCTCCGATCCCTTACCAGCCGCTCCCACCTTTACCTCAAACTCTTTTTCACCTTTCCTAACTCTCATGTCGCCACTTCTCCAATCAATCGTGGCGTTCCACTTTTCCAGCCACGGTTTCCCCAGGATTACTTCATGGTCTCCAAGCGGTAATACATGAAGAGTGTCAAACCAGTGGAACTTCCCAATTTCGACGCGTAACCTCGGAGTATGATGAGTAATAGATAGGGAACTTTCGTCGGCCAATTGCACCGACTGACGATCCGTTAGCACCACGAGAGGAAGTTTCAACTTTTTCACCGTCACCTCGTTGATGAAGTTCCTCGATGCGCCGGAGTCCACCATGACGCTAGCTGCGCTCACTCCGATCCGACCTTGAAATATTAAGGGATCTCCCCCTTCACCAGCTAACCTCATGATGTTAAGCTTGCCCTTCTTAGGACCTCTCCTTTTTGGGCATTCTCAGGCCATATGATCCGAGGAACCGTACTGGAAACATAAGCCGTTTTGCTTCCTCTGTTGGAGCTCCTCGGGGGATAAGTCATTGGTCTTGGCTTTGATGATCTTCTTCTTCTTTCGAAGCACGTTGACCACCTCCTTATCCTCATCGATTTTGGAGCTCCATGGGGGTTGGACCATCGTCTCGTCAAACTCCTCCGCCGCTGCTTAACCCATAATGATAGGGCATACGCAAGGTGAAGTCCACCGAATCGGTCCGTTCCGCAAATTGGATAATCGTCGAGAGACTAGGAGTCGTACTTCCCCGAGCGAGCCATTGCTCCACATCCCTCCGAATGGAGGCTTTAAGCCCGTTAACGTAACGATCCACAGCTTCGTCCTCCGTCATCGAGGGTATTTGAACTTTACACTCCAAGAACCGCTGCGTGTACTCCATTACTGAGGTACGTTGCTTCAAAATCGCGATCTTATCCCTTGCCGCCTTAATTGTGTTAACAGGTTGCCAAGAGTCGCGGAGAAGTTGAATAAAAAGAGTCTAAACAATCGGTATTTCATCGTTTTCCACCATTGTCCTCCACCATGCTCCCGCTGCCCCTTTTAGAAGACCACCCGCATAATGAATCTTCTCACGATCCACAGGTTAGGGAAATTCTCAAGGTAATTCGCAATGGAGAATAGCCACGCATCAAGGTTCTTGTGTCTGGCCGGGTCAAACTCATCGGGAAGTCTTAACTTTGATCTCCTTAAGTCTCTCTCCATGCCTCCATGAGGGCGTCCACCAAAACGAGATTTCAAGGTTGCGACGGTGTTACTCAATTGAGCATTTTGTAATCTCACGTTTTCCAACTCCCGAAAAACTTGCGCTAACATTTATGTGGTAGATACGCCGTGTTCTCCCATGCTGTCGAGTTACGAGGGATTGCTTTGATAATAGTGAAAACGGACAAAATAGTAACCCACAACACACTATAATGCACAGCGGAAAGACTCCAAGGATCTCCCCGTAGCAACAGCAAGAGCACGCAACACTCACAGATAAAGGTGAAGCTTTATTAATCGGAAGAAAGATTACAAGTTGAAAGCTCGCTGCGAAGGTCTACTCAAAGAGTCTACCTCTTGACTAGGTCTACTTTACTATTTAAACTATCCATCCGCTAGTCAACCTAGTACTGTACACATGTACATATGGACTTCACGGTCCACCGATATCTATCCAAACTATCCTTCTAGAATTATGCAGTTTTATCTACATTCTGCGGAGTTGCTATGCTGCTACACTGCGTTGCTATACTACGCTACTAAGTTGCTACGTTGCTCTGCTGCGCTACTCTGGGGTCGCAGCTGCGCTTCTCTGGAACCGCAACCACAACAACCTCGCCACTAACAATATTGTGCGCATTTCTATAACCCTGTTACATCTCCCTTCCTCCCCCGTTTCCTCCCTCCTCTCTTTCATTTCCTCCCTCGTTCTCTCCTTCATTGCCTTTATCCTTCCCTTCCTCCCTACCTCGCTCCCATTCTCTCTTCCTCCCTCTCTCTCTCCCCCTCCACCTATATCTCTCTCTTCCTTTCTCCCTCCCTCACAACCTTTTTCCATCCTTCCTTCACTCCTTTCCCCCCTCCCTCTATTCCTCCCTCCTTGCCTTCTTCCCTACCTTCTTACTTCTCTCTTTTCTTCTCTCCCTCGATCCCTCCATCCCGCCCTACCTCCCTCCCTCCATCCCTCCTTCCCTCTCTTCCTCTCTCCCTCCCTCCCTCCCTCCCTCCCTCGCTCTCTCCCTCCTTCCCTACTATGGCTCCCTCCATTCCTCCCTTCCTCCCTCCCTACCTCTCCCCTCCCTCTCTTCATTCCTCCCTACCTCCCCTTCCCTCTTTTCATCCCTCACTCCCTACGTCCCTCTCTCCCTCTGTCCTTCGCTCCCTTCCTCACTTCCTCTCTCCCTCCATCCCTCCCTCCCTCCTTCCTTCTTTCCCTCACCCCCTCTCTTCCTCCTTTCCTCCTTTTTTCTCGCTCTCTCTCTCTTCTTGCCACGCTCCCATCCTCTCTCCTTCCCTCTTTCAATCCTTAACTTCTTCCTTCCCTTCTCCCCTCTCGCCCTTTCTCCCTGCCTACCTACCTTACTCCATCTCTCTCTTTTTCTCTCCCTCCCTCTTTTCCTCCATCCCTCTCTCCCTCCCTTCATCCCTCCCTCCCTCCCTCTCTCCCTCCTCCCTCACTCCTTCCGTTCCTCCCTCCCTCCCTCGCTCCCTCCCTCCTTACCTTCCTTCTTCCCTCTGTCCTTCTCTCCTTACCTTCCTACCTCTCTCCCTCCCTCCCTCCCTCCCTCCCTCTCTCCCTACGTTCCTCCCTCTCCCCTTCCCCCCCTTCTTCTTTCCTTCCCTCGTACCCCCCTTCCCTACCTCCCTCCCTTTTTTCATCCTTCTTCCCTCTTTCTCTCCCTCCCTCCCTCCCTCATTCTCTCCCTACGTTCCTCCCTCTCCCCTTCCCCCCCTTCCTCTTTCCTTCCCACATACCCCCCTTCTCTGCCTCCCTTTTTTCATCCTTCTTCCCTCTTTCTCTCCCTCCCTCCCTCCCTCCCTCTCTCCCTCTTTTCCTCCTCTCCTTTCTCCATCCCTCCCTCTTTCCCTCTTTCCTTCCCTTCCTCCTTCCTTCTCTTTCTCCTTACCTCCCTCCCTCCCTCCCTCCCTCCCTCCCTCCCTCCCTCCCTCCCTACCTACCTACCTATCTCCCTCCATCCATCCCTCCCTTTATCCCTCCCTCCCTCCCTCCATCCCTCCCTCCCTTCCTCCCTACTTCCCTCCATCCGTCTCTTCTTTCTTCCCTTTCTCCCTCCCTCCCTCCTTCCCTACCTCCCCCTAACATCCCGCCCCTATCCATTCCTCCCTCTCTGCTTCTCTTCATCCTTTCCTCCCTCTTTGTAGAAACTAATGGTTTTAAAGTATTTTCTAGGTCTGAATAGAAATATAGAAGCCGAGGCAGTCTATCTCTAACTTCTCTCTCCAACTCTCAAACTTGTCGCAGTCACTGAGAAATTGGAGAGGAAGCTAGAGCCATGGCTACCTAGGCTATCCTGAGGTTTACGGGAAATTTATATTAGTTCGGGTTTATTTATTTAAAATTTATGTGCCGGCGACAGGAATTGATCCTTGTACCTACCGGCCGGCAGACAGGAAATAGCCGGTAGCCTTAGCCATTAAGTCTAGGAGTAATTATACGTAGTATATAGTTTGATAGTTATTTAAATATGTATACGTACGATTATTCATTTAACTATAATAGATTACGGGATACATAGATCCGGTAATATATATAGTACGGATTACGGTACGGACTATAAATCAATACCGCGCATTTGTTTCGTAAATGAAACAAATACCGCACATGTATTTATTACGGCTACGATTAAATTAGATTCTAAATCGGACGGTCGCAATTAGCGCCGAGATCGCAGAGGAAGTTTTCGGCGGTTTGTGGCCATCGCCACATCAGATGACGCGTGGCGAAATTTCGTTGGATCGTGGAATCCCCGGAGATTATGGCATCGAATCCGGATATGACATGTGTCGACATTTAGGCCTTGTCGTACAATGTCCGTACCTAAAGTACACCGACAGCTGTACTTTTGCGTACGGAACTCAACTCTGATTGGTTTCGTACATCAGTAGATAGAGTCTGTGAGAGAGATAGGACTTAGAAAAATTAGGAGATAGGACCCTCTCTCCCAGAGAGCTTCTGTACAAAAGGTCAACTTTGACCCTCTATAACTTACTGCTCAGTGGAGCAAATTCAGAGATTCTTTTTGCTATCGACTCAGGGGAGTCTTCTCTTCACAGGGGTGAAGGTGTTCAGAGTTTTTGCCTGCCAGGGTGGCAGTTATTTTTGCTTAAACACAAAGGGGTCAGGATTATCCTAAAGGCTTCTTGAAAGCTGTCCACTTTGATGACTTATGGAGGTCTCAGAGTTTCAGGTTATGGGCCCACCCTCTAGGGTACCAATCTTTAATGGAACTGGCTTCATATACTGGCAAAGTATGATGATAAGAGCTCTATGCGAAAAAAGGTTTTGGGGGATAGTGAGTGGTTGATTGGGGCGTCCATCAAGTCTTGGAATTCCTCCAGGGTTTAAAGGAAGCACATTCACCAGGAAAGAGGATTCACCTTCAACGGAGGAAACAAAGGAAGGAGAGGTGGTGGGTAAAGGAAAGGAGAAGGAGGCGACCACACCAATAGCAACTGGTTTAGCATTCACGTCACCTATTCCGAGGAACGAGGAGAATGATACTGAAACATGGGACTTCAACAATCTGGCGGCAAAGCACTTCATCATACGCAATCTCACTCAAGGACTTGCATGTCCTCATTTGCAGGTAGAGAGGGCATCCGATCTTTGGATGGCTCTTATAGAGATGTACCGAAGTGGTACGATTCAGCAACAACAATTGGCTGATCAGAAAGTTAAGGAGTATGTACAAAAAGGGGGAAATATGTTGGATTTTTGCAATGAGCTTGCTACACTCTTCATGGAGCTAGAGAGTGCGGGAAAAGTTTTTAGTGAAAAAGAAAAGGTTAACTGTTTACTAATGAAGTTACCTGATGAGTTCGAGAACATAGTCAACCGTGTGCAGGACTTGCCGGACTCAAGGTGGATATGGAACTCAGTGGTAGGGATGATTCTCGTTCGAGAGAATACGATTGAGATCCGAAGGGGAGGAAAGAGTGGCCAAGCCTTGGCAACAGCGACCGATTGGAGGAACAAGGATTCCCGGAAACCAGTCGGAAACTATGGGGGTAGGGAGCAGAAAAAACAGGTTGACGAGTTCGAACCAAGGGCTCCCAAAGGTTAATGTCATTTTTGTAAGAAACCGGGGCACTATATGGCAGAGTGCACTAAGCTAACCGAGCTTCGGTTAAAGGAGGGGTAGACCGGTGGTACCCCGAGAGGAAAGAAAAAGGCCCTTGTCACACAAGTACTTGAGGCGGAATCCGAGGACGAGGACGATGAGCTCCTTTTGGATGAGGAGTTGGAGGCGAAAACTGAGGTTGAAATTCCACGAAAGCAGAAATGTGCTTACGGTGGATTGAAAGGTGAAGCAGGCTGGATTATAGATTCAGGTGCCTCAATGCACATGTGTAAGGATAGGCACTTGTTCACTAAGATAAAAAAGATTCCCACCGTAGAGATAGAGTACGGGGATGGGAGGATAGTCACCACTACTCTTGTAGGATCGGTAGATCTGAAAGTGATAGTAGAAGGAAAGACATCCATATTAACATTCTCCGATGTATTGTTTATCCCGGAGCTGAACAAAAACCTTATCTCGACATCTGTATTAGATGATAAGGGTTTTTTTACTAGCACTAGGGAAGGAGTCTTTACTGCTAGTTTTGAGGAGGATGTCTATTTCATTGCTGAGAAAGGTAGCCATGGGATGTTTAGGCTGATCTTAAGTAATGAAACGAAGAAACTTTATTATGCTGGTTGTCATGATATTATGATGTGGCATAAGAGGCTTGGGCATGTGAATCTAGATAAGTTAAGAGAGATGAAAAAGATGGGAGTGGTGGAAGGGATTCAGTTCAGTGAGAGTGATGATATAAGTGATTGTAGTGGGTGTGCTCAAGGTAAAGCACACAGATTACCCTTTCCTAAAACAGCCACCTACAAGGGAGAAAAACTTCTAGATCTAGTACACACAGATATTTGGGGACCGGCTAGAGTGCCCTCACCGGGGGGAAAGAGATTTATGATGACTATAACTGATGATTGGTCTCGGTATTCCCGGGTGTATTTTTTGAAAAACAAGTCAGAAGCTGAGGACTGTTTTAGACAATATAAAGCATGGAGCGAAAAACTCCATGAAACTCCAATGAAGAGAGTAAGGAGTGACAATGGTGGAGAGTATACTTCTAACCAGTTTGAGGATTTTTTGAGGGAAGATGGGGTTCAACACCAAAAGACAGTTCCAGAAAATCCGGAACAGAATGGGGTAGCTGAAAGGTTAAATAGAACACTAAGTGATAGTGTTAGAAGTATGTTGTCGGATAAGAAGATAGGAAAAAGGTTTTGGGTAGAAGCAATGAACTGTGCTAATTACCTCAAAATTAAACCTTACCTTAAATAGCATAATGAAAAAATTAGAATCATTTACTCTATTTGATGTGATAGAGTCGAAATTTCGAGCGACCGAATTAGAGTAATTTACTCTAATTACGATTCGCGGTGTAGTAGTTAAGAGGTCATGGAAACCTCACAGTACAGTACAGTACTGTAGTCCAAAAAGAAAATCTTGACCGAACATCTTGACAGGCCAGAAATACTGCGCACAAAATTTGGAAAATGGATATGATTGTACAAAACCAAGCATTTTGTACTTGCCAAAAGTCCAAACTCCAAAACCTATCATATTGCAATAAATTACCTTATGGTACGTACAGTACACATTCTTACTAAAAAGTAACATATAAGGACAGTTAACTGATATCCCATGTGTTTATCGCTAATTTACAATTTCACGCTCCAGTTTTGACCGTAATGGATTAATGACGGGTAATCCAAAGATCCGACCGCGCCTGCTCATCGCTTTTGCTGAGTACTGTACTTTGAGCAATTGTTGTTTTGACATCGTAATTTAAATTAAGCTCGTACTAAATTTGATGTACGAAACCGAAAAGTCGAATAAACGACAGAGTTTGTAAGCAGTTCGTACACTTTGTTCTATGTTTGCGTCTCGGGACTGCTCTAAAATATATCGGACGGCCAGGAATTGCATTGACTCAAAAAGGGGCGCAATGAAGCCAACAAAGGTACACCGTGAATCGCTATTAGCGTCAATGACTCTAATTGCGGTACCCCGTTTTTTTACCCAAATTCTCAAATAGAATAAATAAAAACCCTTGAAAAAACAAATTAGAGTAAATGACTTCCTTGAAAACCCCCAAATTCCCAAATAGCGTCAATAACGCTAATTGTTTCATTACGCTATCTATTTCATTACGCTAATAGCGATTCACGGTGTACTGTAGCATAGGGGACGGATCGACAAACAGTGTTTTCGTACCATTTCAATCATGTGGCGACTTTGTTCGGCAAGTAGACACTTCAGGCAGATCATTGGAGAAAACGTTGACCAGAATTCAAGACTATGCTTGACTGACTACGCTCATTTAGTGACGTGTCGCAAGCAGGGCCATTACAGGAGTGTGGATTTTTTAATTCCTGTTTCAATTCGAATTTCTTGACCTTAGATAAGCACAAAAACCGGTAGCAAACGGCGTCCGTTAACGGGTTTCTTTATGCATGTAAACATTTCCGTATCGCGAATCGACGGCTACATGCGCATGGAGACAAACAAAGTGGATATGGAGAAGTGGACCGCCATTACTTTTCAAATTCTTTGCCGGTCAAGCCAAGCCCAGCTGCTGTGAGACCGACTTTCTTATGGAGATCCTTGACGCGTAGTACTTAATGGATATCACTGCTGACTCCACGTCATACTGGGTGACGAAAGTAACCTCCGGACTGGTCAATGGAAATAATTGAACTGGTCGCCTGGTTACGCATTCAGCATAGAACCTGTAAGGTGAACATAGAACTCCAATTAGAAATGCAGTTAGTCACATGGTTAAATTTGAATTTCAGCAGCATCCAGCAACATTTATTACATAGAACTCGTCAGCTTGCATAGAAGTTTAATTAGCATTCCAGTCAGACTGCGGACGAGGTCTTTGCGAGCTGAAACTGCAACCTTCATCAAGGGTCGTACATTTGGTACACTTTATCCGTGCACACTTGCGTGTTGTGACGTGCATCTCATCTGCATACGTGGCTTCAATCGACGGCTCACCGGATCTTCCGAATAAAGAACACCGTTGCTGCTGCTCAAAGTCTCAAACGGCTACCCTGCAGCCGCCCCTCTGTTCCGCCTGCAAACCTGCTGGAATTGTGTTGCCTTACAGGAAAATTAAAAAAGTTTGATCCAACGACCGTAGAGTGTAGCACTCCCTCTTTTCTCTTCCTCCGCTATCTCCTCTCTCACCTCCCTCTCTTATTTCTCCTCAACTCAATCTGCATGGTGCGTTTCAGTAAGCCGTCTGACCAGGAAGGTAGTATGCAGGACGAAGAAGAGGATGGGGAGGACAAATAGAAGCCATAGGCAAGCAGAAGACTGCGGAGTTTACCGTGTCACTGATAGGTTGTAGTTAAATAATTTTCTATGAGAATACACTCTGTCTCTTTTTTCCACTCCTTGATAGGTAGCACATGTGGCCGGATTCGACTATGCTTATACCACCTACTTAGATGAATCTTTGCGCCCTTCTCTGGAGAAGAATATTTCCAGAAAAAAGTAAAAAAGACAAGACATAGGAAAACGGAGTAGGCTAGATGTTTTATTGTACAGATGAATGCAAAATACACCGCATGTAAGTAGCTACGGTGGAGTTCGAAGTTACCTTTCGCTGAATGATTTTGGCTGAGGAAAACATCAATTTGATGGTAAGTTCGACAAGAAAATTCATTCTTAAAAAGATTTGTTAAAGCCAAATTGGCAGGATTGCATCGTCAAGGATAGAAAATAAATACAAATTGAAGGCTTGATTGTGAGCATTACCAATTTTGTCATTGGAAAGTTCTTTGTGTGATTCAATTTACTTTACTTTAAACTTATGTGAATTCTCTTAAAATCGTGTCCTTTGATAGATAAATCGTTATTGCCTGTCTTGCATATCTTTGAATTGTTACATATGGTACTGTATACTATGTTGTATTGTGCTACGTCGAGTAAGTTGTACATGGGTATTAGGTTGTAATCACAACAAGAAATCAAAATGTCGTAATTTGGAGTAGAATGAAAAGCATCAGCTGAATACATTTGGTGCGCAGTACGAACTGTTGCTTCTACAGCTGTTGCTTTTAATAATGAGGACTCTTGCAGACAATTTGTTCGACATTGAGAAGATTTTTGGTCAATCTCGGCGTAAAACGTTACATGTCTGATATTGCTGTCAGAATTCGTTCCTTGCCATCGTTGATGAATCCCGCCTTGTTTTCAATTCTTTAAGGAGTAGCTTAGCATTATGCAACCACAAACCGAGGCAAGAAAAAACTCATTTTTCAGAGTCCTGCAACACCTGTCGCTGTTCCTAACGTTTATTATGCCCCTCTTGTATTTGCAGGTGGAAGTGTTAAACTGGATGCGGTCACCAACCAGTCTATTTACTCTTTTCCCCCTTAATATCTGTAGTTTTTCATCTTCTAGTATCTTTAGTTTTCTTTAGTCTCAAATTTTTTGGTCAGAAACGTTTATCCCTCCCTCTGTTTCGATAACTCTACCTATTTCTTTCATCACTTAGATCCCCTTTTGTTCAATATGGGTCTCGCCTCATGTGTCACGACATGTATCACGGCTTATAGTCATTTAACAGATTCCTGTATCGAAAATTGCAACAGTGATAATGGCTGGTCAGGTCCGCTTAGTACCGCAGAAAAAGTAGTGTACAGTGTGGCTACAGTACTTCTGGTACTTCTTACAACAGTGATTGCGTGCATGATGGGAAGCACGCTGGGAATTGACATGGCTACTCTTCAGGTACTTGCCGATATTGTAATGAGATTCCTCTTTGATACTATTTTTGGATTCCAAGAGTTTTTATCTGCATTTTCGTGGTGAGAATCTATTTCTGTTGTGATTCTTTGAAAGGACCCATGCAGTCTGAAATAACTTCATGTATGTTCAATTGAGTATCATGGAACTCAGCTTGATTAAACTTAAACGCAATGGATTGTGTCAATGCATTCTCCAACAGACTCAAAGAATTGTGACAAAGTGTACAGGTTGTGAATGTGATGTAAGGAAGTCAAGTCAATGCAAGGTGGGATGTTTCCATCTGCTGGTTCATCGGCCATTGGCTTCTCAATTCCTTGATTTTGGATTCCATGTTGTGGCACTGACTAGATGAAGCCAGACAGGGTAAACTACAACTTGCATCTGATTTGATGATTATGTGTGAACAAACCTGCAGGCTGGCATGACAGGAACTGATGCTGGAGTTCGCAGAAAGGTACGCTTTGTTATACTACAATCTCAGAGTTCAAAGTGAGGTGTTCTTTTATTTGATGTTTTTCCACTAAAGAACATTTTTCTCCTGATAGCTTTCTGATGTTGTGTTTTAGTCCACAACTTTTGAATTGTCCTTCTCTTTGTCTTATCATGTCTCATTGTCAAATATGTTCTTTCATTCCCCTTGCGTTGTACTGGAGTTTGTTTCTAATTTCAATTAAGATCAATTCAAGATGTAAATCAAATCTGGTTGTTGTGTTTTTTTGAACTCGTCTGAACAGTCAAAGCGTGTGGTTCGCCTTAGAAGCATTGGAGGAAGTTTGCTGTTTTCTGCACTTCTTGTGACAACTGTAGGGACGCATGTCGCAGTAGCAGTGATTCTAACAAGTAAGCTGCTCCCATTCTCCCTCTCTCTCCTTCATTCTCCTTCCCCCTCTTTTGTTCACTCTCTTCATTCTTCTTACCGCAAAAGGATAAGCTGGCTTTGCTTTCTCACAGCTGGGGTGAACGAAAGGAAATAAATCGAACACCTGAATTTTGGATTTCCTGTGGGACCTTTTTTTTTTAGTTTCAAGTCTCTTTAGCTTCCCAAGCAATGGAACAACACCCTCTTTTGAAGTAGCACTTACTTTATAGTGTTGTTAAATAAAACCTGTAGCAGAGTCGATAATCTTTTCGTTTCTTTCAATAGCGCCTTTTTGCTGCCTGCTTATCAGTAATCCAGTACATGAAGTTGTGTGCTTTATATTTTTTTAATCCCCCTCCCACTTTCTTTTGTCCATCTATTTTAATATGTGTACCAAGTGGTACCATTAATCATTGCCAAATGAACTCAATCATGACATGGACAACCATCAGCTCTGATTTGGTAGTAGCTAAATCCGAGATACTGAATCAATGATTAGTCTTAATAGTAGAATTTGGTAAGAGTATTTATGGTTTTCTCCAAACTACCCTGTCTATGGTTATTGTTAGTGGAAATGCGACATTAAAATATATAATTCTAATGTAGTGTAAAGAGATGTCACAGATTGTAGTCCACTCCAAAACAGCCAAATTGACTTTCGGCCAAAAAAGGCTGCGACCAAATTACTGTTGTTAACTGTAATAGCAATGGACGGTATAGCATTGGATGGTATTCTTGTTCTTTAGCCAATCAGTGAGTGTTTTCTCTACTATATTCACTTTTTAGGAACTTCCACGGCATGAAGCTCCCTTGTTCTTTATAATTATCAATTTGTTTTTGATCATACTGGTACGAGTTAATTTTAGTAGTGCCTATGTATAAACAAATGGCTGAATGTTTACTTTTTAGCTGGCATTGGGGGAGGAGGATATTCTTGCAATTGGCAAAATGGAAACTCTTTGGTTTTTATGAAATCGTTAGCATCCTTGATTTCCTGGCTACAAAAGAGTGTGACTTACACAAATTGTACAGAAAAAAGCTCAGATTTTGGCGGATGTACGCTCCATAATTAGCAAACAATCCCATTGTTTTTACTCTTTATATTTGGCTTTGTATTTCACAAATATAGATAAACAAATACGAGCTTGGTAATTGATAACCCATAAACAAAGTCTGGATGGTGAGAAAAAAAAGTAGAAAAAAGTGTGGACATTGTTATTGTTATCTTTTTTCTGATTTTTTCATAATATTTTCCTTTGCAGAATTTTTAGGAGCTGTTGGAGGTCTCCTTGTTGCATTTGCCCTTATTCTAATTTTTGCTGAAATTTTGCCGCCGGCATTTTGCTCCACACAGTGAGTCCACACATGCCTTCTGTCCGAATGCTTACCATTACTTTAGTTTTCTCATCATATTTTACTATACATCATCACATTGCTTCAATTTTGAGACTTCAAAGAGTTATAAGAGGCACAATGTTAGGAAAGAAATTGTTCAAAAATGGGTCCAATCCGCATTCCCTTGATTTTTGAGGCAAGCAAAGGATTTTAAAAAGCACAGTCTCTTTCCATCATTGATGAAGAGCAATCATCCTCTCCTCTCTCTCACTCCCCCTCTCCCCCCTCCCTCCCTCCCGCCCTTCCTCCCTCCCTCCCGCCCTCTTTCGCTCCCTTCCTCCCTCCCCCTCACCCTCTTTTGCCCCCTGTCTCCCTTCTTCCCTCCCTACCTCCCTCTTTTCCTCCCTCCATCCCTCCCACTCTCGCTCCTTTTGTCCCTCCATACCTCCATCCCTCCCTCCCTCCCTCCCACCGTCCCTCCTCGCTCCCTTCCTCCCTCCCTCTCTTAGAGTTTACATGGAGGAGAACGGGCAACTTGGCATGATTTGGTCTGGTTCGCAGTTGTGAGACTCCAAGCAGGTTTTTTGCCAATGCAGTCATATTTTTGCACGCACAACCAACATATGGATTAGCAACTGAGGACACGGGCAAATCTAACCAACAAGATCAGTGCACGGAAGCACAGCCTACAGTTTCATCTTTTTGCAGTGGAGATTTTTGGGTCATTGATTGATTCTATTTATGACTTTCTTTGTGACTACGTTCAGAACCTGTTTAAATCAAAAATATTCCGGTGTTCTCCATCAAGCAGCCTACTTAGTTTCTAGCAGCAACGTTTATTGTTGCCTCATGCACTCCTCCCTGAAGAGGAGTATGGTGGCGAATGACAAACGTGACTTTCTAGAGCTTCTTCAAGAGTATCATTATAGTTTGATGATTTTCATAATCAACGTCTTTAGATTGATGGGCAAGCTTGTAGATGTTAAAATACACCAGTCACTAAGGTTTTTCTCACTAGAGGAAATTGTTGTGGTTAGGTTATTTACAATAAAAATAAAAGGATTGATTGGTTATAAACACAGATTGAAAACCACAAGGACAAAAAATATCCCACCATACGAGAAGAACGAGGAAACCGGCAACAAATACAGAAAATTTGACAAACAAATAATCTATAAGACACCATCTGATTGCAATTTGGATTCTTATTGCACAAAAAAAGTTAATACCACGATTTTTCGTTGACATGTTCATACAAGTCACTAAATGTGATAGTTTAAAAATGACATAATGATCCTCCGGGATTCGAGGACTTACGTAGGTTTGTTGGTGTTAGTTTTTTCCTTTGATGTTTTGTTTGCGGGGTTTTGCTTTTTAGGGTGTTTTGATTTCCCTGCCATTCTTTCGTATTTTTGTCGATTTTGCCTTGATTTTCCTCTTTGTTTATTCCGTAGTCATGTGGTTTTTTCAGTTTTACCAATGCTACTTCCTTTTGTTCCTATGGACTCAAGATGGTTTACCATCGAGCTTTTTAATAAAGTCGGCCCCTTTTCACTAATAAAAAACTGGAAAATGTTTCAAATCTGATTGGTATCACAAATTTACATCAGCCGATAAAAATACTTGAGAAGTATCCAAAAAATGGATACCGTAGGTGGCCAAAAGCGACCACCGTAGCTCGACAATAGACAGTTTGGTCTTTTCCGGCCATAAAATAAAAATAATTTTCAAATTATTTGTACAAAAGTTGGTAAAATCAGTTGAAAACTGTCTAATGTACTAAACAAAGGCCTTGCTTGACTTCCATTGCAAACACCAATCAACTCGAAGACCAAGTCCAATGAAGACTAATCTGGACCGAGGCTTTCATGGCTGTCATCACAAATACTTTCTCACATAACAACGGAGGAACAAACTCGAAAACTGAAAGAGGACATTTGCCGCCAAACCATGGGCACAGATTAATGCTACAATAATTAACTGCTTCTTTTGTTGTGGACAATACTACCCCTACTTGTGAACCTAAATAACCTTGTCAACTACCCAGTAAGGCAATAAATGAAATACAACCCCAGCATCACTCCCAACTGCGAGAACTCTGTACAGACTTCTAAAGTATTTTTCTGCACTGTCAGTGACTTCACTTGTGCTAACTGCAAAGCCCCGACTTTTATTCTGTCAGATGTTCCATGGACAGGTGTCCACGAACAGTTTTTGTCCCAACGATGTTCCCATCACCCCATCGGTGGTCGTAAATCAGTTTTAGTAATGAGTGAGGCACTATGAGTGAGGCATTTGCACTTTCAAAGATGTCACACTTTGTATATCACAATGTCGACTGCCTCCCATCATGTCGACCTAATATACAACCAGAATCGAAAATAAAAAACTTGTTCAGATACAAGAAGCACCACCACCAAGCTCTCCCACTTGAGCACTTCAAATAAAAATATTACGTACATTGACTGAAATATTCAAAGGCCTCAGAATTGCATGTAGCATGTAAACCTCAAACTTTAACTAAAGAAACACAGAAAACAAGCGGGAGATCCTCACAATAGCAAGTTCTCCTGGCAATTGAAAGAACAAAAACCAAACTAAATTTCCTGGCTCAACACAAGTAAACTCTCTCTCCCTGTGCCAACGTCAAACAATGTTATATGCACAAAAGAAGCGTTTCAAGTTTGTCGAGAGCATGAGGACCCACCTGTCGTTGGTCTATCTTCTGTCCTCGAGAACTATCTTTCGTCAAATTCATCTTCAGATGAAGAATCTGATCCCGAGTCTGCACTTCTCTGTGTTTGCCATCTCTTCTTAAGAAGCTCGGCTGGAGCCATTCCGTGAGGAGGAGGAGGTCCAGAGCTAGTACTGCGCGGAGAGGGAGGAGAGGAGGGAGAGGAGGTTTCCTCTCCATCTCCCTGTTGACGTTGTAGTTCCGCATGTTCTCTTAGCAGATTCGCCTTTTCCTCAGCGTGTCTTTTACGAGCTTCTGCTTCGGCAAGCTTTTGCAATCTTTGGGCTTCCGATTTTCGTTGTCTCTCATTATCCGCACACGCCCTCTTGAAGAGAGTAACAAAGTCACTAAGAATATTGAAGACTGAAAACACACCATTCATAGATTGTCAGAAAAAAAAATGGTTTTTTTTTCTAAACCGGAATGCCAAACAAATAACTCATGACATGTTTTAACTAGCTCTTGAATTTGTGATGGTGGAAAAAAACATATCAATTCCACCTGAACTCGAGTAATCTGGAAAAAAGTGCTTTGTTTTTATTTCTGTCGAAGTTGGTATCCAAACAGACAAATAGACAAACTTTTTTAGAAATTACCATTAAGCATTAGTCCACAGGAAAGAGGGATTTTTGAACCAGAGAACCAGAGTTGGACAACGAAGGTCCAATTAACTCGAATGGCGAATCCCAAAAGAATAAAATAATTACTTTTACAAAATGAAAATGAACAAATAGAAAGGATGGAATACTAAACTCACTTTCATTAAAAGCCATTTTTGCGTCTCCTCCGAAATACTGGATAAGCGCAGCAGTGCTCTCTCGCTGTAACCATAACAACATCCACCACCAGACGGTGTAAAAAAGGGAGAGATAATCAGATGTTAGAAAATTGAAAAGAGGCCAGAACAATTAAACAGAGGCAAGAAGACAAAAAAAGATGAATCAGAAATAAGCAAAAAGAAAGAGAGACTGCTGGCAAACAATAAAAAGGGAGAAGCTATGTTTGTTTTAGATGTTTCCCAACAAGAAAAACAAATGATACAAAATTGGGCCTTCAATCCGGCTTAATTTGTCTAGCTTTATCAATTTAGAAAGTCAAAAAGTTCCATTGATCCCTCTCCCTCTATTTCCTCTCTCGCCACTCCCTGCTTTCTCCTCCTTTCCTCATCCTTCGACTTCCCCAAAACCTCGTACATTCTAAAGCATCTAAAGCATCTGTAATGACAGAACCACAATACTACGTCAAAATCCAATCCCAAATTGTAAATCACATACCATTTCCTCCACAGCTGCGTTGATTCTCAAAATGACGGGTTCCAGCTCCCCTGTAAGGTACGACTCCACTTCCTGAACTCTCACAAAAATATATAAAACAGGAGATGAAGAAAAAGATAAAAGGAATTCGGGTAAGGCAGGCTTGGGTATAGAAGCATCGACAACCTAAGGTTGCATTCTGAGAGGAAGGAAGAAACAAGAGATGAGAAGGTACAGACGGGAGAAGAAAATAGAGTGAGAATGGACAGGAGGAAAGAAGAAGCAAGACGTCGGAAGAAACAGTAAGAGAAGAATCGAGAGACAACGAGAAACAAGACTTCTGGAAAACATTCAGGAGACACGATAGAGCAGAATGAGAATAAACCTGGCATGCAACCGATATAGGTAAAGTATTCTCCTCAAGATCCATCAAGTCTATCAAAATTGCGGCATCCTTTTTCGATTTTTCCTTGGCCAATAATTCCTCGGATCGTTTCTTCTCCCTCTCTGCTTCTTCTTTCCAGCGTCTGGCTTCTTCCTCTTGTTCAGTCTCACCTTTCCTCCTCCCTCCCACCTCCTCATGCCTTTCTTTACTTCCTAGTCCAGTTCCCTGGGCACCCATATCTGTATCATTTCCATTCTCGAGGTCCCTTAGACGTTTCGCATTGTTATCTTCCATCACCATTTTGTTCACTTCCCCCTCCCGCTGTTTCTTCTCAAGACGAGCTCTCTCTCCCTTCAGGGCTTTCATCTCTTCTCTAACCAGCTTGACCCCACTTTCAATTTCTCGCACTGAATCCTCCAAACCAGATTTCTCGACCTAAAAACCCAAATTGCCAATTCACAACATGGAGTCAACAACTCGACCTACAGACTGACAGGACAACTTACATCATCCACAGTATTTAGTGTGAAACCATTCAAATTTCAGGTGTCAAAGGTCCACAGTAATTATTAACCTTAAAATTGTGGACAAGAGAAATCTATCTGGGTCTTCATTTTGCGTAAATACTTCGAATTGAACCGTACTATTTTCCTACTGTTAGATTGGCCCAAACTAAAAACAGAGGACAATGTAGCAGCAAAAGTTAGGCAAAGAATTTTTCAACTTCTGAGCTCTTTTACTTTTCACACACTGGTCGAATCTAAAGTGGGACCAAAAATAAGGTCGAATCCTAAGGCAAACAAGTTCAGTAGTTGTTCAGTAGTTTCTGGTTCACTTCCAGATTTCTCAAGAAGTTTTTCAAGCTATGAATCTAGAGGGATATTATACATGCAAAGAAAAAAATAATAAAATCATCGCTCTTTCTGAGTTAACCTCGCTTGACTTGTGAGACTACTAGTATATCATTCAAACATGTAATAAGCGTGACTATTGCTAATTTTGGTAGTCATTTCTTGAACATAACTAATATTTATGGGAAAAGCGATAAAACCTGTTTTTTAAACGGAAGTTCAGAAGAAAATCACTGAACATAAAAGGTCGATTCTGCTTTGTGTCTAAACTAAAAGCAAAAAGAAAACTATACAAAGAATAAAAGCGAAAAAGAGAGCGAGCGAGAGAAAGAGAACAAAAGGAAGCAGAAAAAATATGTGCATTGCTAAATGGTGAGTGGCGAGACGCGAAAAAGCAGGCGAACTAGTTCAGGAGTAAGAGGAAAACAAAAAAGAAAAAAAGGAGCCGCAGTCCAAAGGTTGGCAAGATGGAGTCTCGTCCATTGGTGGATGCCTAAAACGATTTAAACCCAAAAATTATGTTTATTCGTTTTCTGTCAACCGGACAATTAAAACAAGTGGAGCAATATTCTGCTTCTTTGCCTGTCTCTCTCTTCTTGCCCCGCTCCCATCCTCTCTCCTTCCCTCTTTCAATCCTTCACTTCTTCCCTCCCTTCTCCCCTCTCTCCCTCCCTCCCTGCCTACCTACCTTACTCCATCTCTCTCTTTTTCTCTCCCTCCCTCTTTTCCTCCATCCCTCTCTCCCTCCTTTCATCCCTCCCTCCCTCGCTCTCTCCCTCCCTCTCTCCCTCCTCCCCCAGTCCTTCCGTTCCTCCCCCCCTCCCTCACTCCCTCCCTCCTTACCTCCCTTCTTCCCTCTCTCCTTCCCTCCTTACCTTCCTACCTACCTCCCTCCCTCCCTCCCTCCCGCCCTCCCCCCCTCCCTCCCTTCTTCCCTCCCTCCGTCCCTTCTCCCTCCCTTCCTTCCTCCATACCTCCCTCCCCTTCTCTTTTTTTAGGTTACGGTTAAAGAAAAGTTATTATAAAGATTTTTAAATACTGGTAAAGGGTTTTTAAATTTGCATAAGGGTTTAACGTCATCATAAAGTAGTTTAAGAAATAAAAATAATTAAATAAAATAATATAAATAAGTTTTATGGCGTTAGAGAATAAAAACAGTATTTTTTTATATCTATATAAATACATTATTATTATAATATATACATTTTCATAACCAATATCCAAAACTATGACCATCAATTTAATCTTAAAAGTAATTTCTGGCCTTATTCTCAAATTGGTTAAAATAGCATTTTATCAAAGGAAATACTAATGTTTTTGTTATTTAATATTATTTTGTTTTTTTATTGTTTTTTTTGACGTACAAAACACAAAGCATTTTGTATGTGAATAACCAATTTCTCGGTATATATAATGCATTGGTTGATAGGAAATTGAAAAAAAAATGTTTAAAATCAAAAGGCGATTAACAGGTTTTTTATTTATTTTTAAGTTACGTTACAAAAACAACACAAAAGGTCTCCTATAGGTTTACATTTTGGTCTCAATTATAAATTATCATTGCTTGGTTTAAATAGTAAATAGTGGTTTTAACAATAAATGACGGATTTAATGATAAATAATGGTTCAAATAATAAACAATTGTCTGTCAGTGAAATGATTACCACATTATATACTAGTCTACAAAGTCAACTCCAGATTGTGTCAAGAATAAAAAAATCCTTCACAATGCGATTGTCATTTGATCATTGTGACAAAAGTCACACAGAAAACCTTTCAACCAATCAGAACTCTTGGGTCACGAATATTGCCGAAAATCACTAGCCGACAGAGTTTTTCACGTCCAGTGAATGTTAAAAAATCCTCAAGTAAAACACATCAGAAAAACATCAAAAGTTTAATGCAACAATTCCCGTCGGCAAACGAGACCTCGTCATTCCTATCGTACGATACTAAAAGTGCGGAAAAAACCAAAACCCGCAAATTTCGTACCGGTTCAGACCAATCGGCGTTAACCAGTCCGACCCTAAAACTGAACGCCAACACTAATTCTTTCCGCTGTCCGATAGCAAAACCCGATTCTGCCGATACAACCTCTGTACACGTGGACTCCACTTCCCAATCTCTTCCCCCCAAATACTGTACTTTCCAATACTTAGTAGATATATCTCTTGGTATTCCTTTTTGAATCTTTCGTTAACATTCCAAATATTTACTTAACCTAAACGTCCAAAAAAAAATTGTACTTTACCCTCAAAAGCTTCAGTTACCCATTCCAGAACCTGTTCCAAAAATCTCGACGTCAATAAACAAGCTTAATAATACCCTAAATAACGAAAAGCAAAAAGTAACCACATTCGCCGCATTACGTGGCGTTCTAGGACAACATTATAAAAATCTTGATTTTGAATTTTTTAGCCCGTAAAAAAATTCAAAATGGGAAGTCCATTCTATTTCTTGTGAACTTCTAAGTGAAGTTAAATCGGAATCATCGCTGGCAGGAGTCCCACGTGTCAATTTTCCGGCCGTTGATTGGCTGAGGCGGCCGGTTGTTTGTCCTTTCTCCGGTCACCGCGGAGACGGCGTTCATCAAAACCACCAACTTCAAATAGAAGAAGAAAAAAAAAAAAAAAGGGTAGGAATATAAAATAAAAAAACCGGTCAGAAGTGGATTTGAAAAAAAAACTATTTCTGTTCACGAAAAAATAGAACAAAAGAAGAAAAAAGATTCAAAAACGAAATAATAAAACCGTAACCAACAGAAACAAACGTACACCTGAAACTAATATATATAAGAAAAAGAGTCGTTTACAAGTTCAATTCATATCACTCACCTGCTTGACTGAGATATATTGTGGATTCTGGAGTATATACCAGTGCACTCCCTCTTGGCAAGTAGGAGTGGTGAGAGATCCACTGTATTGGTAGAAGGCGAGATTATTAGCGCCATGAGAAGCTCCCATAAATAAATCTGTCACGTTAAGAGTCGCGTTTACCACTTGCGACGAAACATTCGTCGGAATCTCTCCGACGAAGCTGCGACACCAGAACGACAAAAATAATATGTCAGTACACCGCGAATCGTAATTAGAGTAATGAAAAAATTAGAGTAAAAAAACCAAAAAAAAACAATTAGAGTAATGAACTCTAATTTACGTGATAGAACTTTTTCACAGAGGAAGTTTACTCTAATTTATTTAAGTACTCTATATTGGGTTATGTCGGCAATAATTATCGGCGCTGAAATTACGAACACTAAATTAAGTAGACGTACAAAATCTGTCAGTCCGTATAGTGTTGACGTCATTATGACGTTAGTATTAATTGTCGCGCTGAATGTCAGTTGATGTTCACACTGACGACGATGCTGTCGACGGACGAGAGTTATGCGAACGGCTTTTTTTCGATGTGATTTATTTTTCGCTTAGTGCGATTTCACGTGCGAGCGCGATTCTATTAAATCATTATTTGTACCTTTTTACTTAAAAAAGTACAATTTTGCACGGTCGAACGTCGTCCGTACTCCACACTACTTAAAAAGAACCTATATTACAGATTTTTACGCTAATTAAACTCACCTAAATTAGAATAATGAAAAAAATAGAATCATTTACTCTATTTGATGTCATAGAGTCGAAATTTCGAGCGACCGAATTAGAGTAATTTACTCTAATTACGATTCGCGGTGTACTGTACTCGCACGTGAGAACTTTCTGTCGAACTTTCGGATTCGTTTTTACCACGATTCTGTAAACAGTGTGGATCGTGCTGTCTTAGATTATATAAGGTTGATATTTTTGTCGTAATTTCTGTGTAAGAAATAAGTGGACAAAAATCATCCACGTACACCTTTCCAAGTCAGACAGGAAATGGCTTGGATCTACTACAATTTCCTCGTAATACCGTATTTTTAGTTTACGAAAAACCAAGGAATAAATATTGTATCCCTGTTTGACTAAATTGCGCACTAAATCCATGGAAACAAAACTAAAATTCAAGTTTTTGGTATAGACTATAGAGCATAGTTCAAAAGTAGGTGACCGTACGCCCATACAATATGCCTATTGTACGCAAAACATACAATATGCCCTTAAGACCCATATTGTATTGGCCGCAAAATGAAATAAAATAGGAATAGGGTTGAGTTGCACATCGTTCGATAGAGAATTAAACGACATGTCTAAATTTTGAAAAAAAATCGGACAAAAAAAAAAATTCTGTGAGTTTTGAGGGAATTTTTATTTAAACCGTCAGGTTTGGACGATCGGACGGTCGCTGATCAAAGTAGGCGATTTAAAAAGATCACATGAAAAGCCCATAACACAACTTACGAAAGGACAATCTGTCATATTAGTGTCTTCAATTTTGAGGGCCACACTAAATAAAGCTTCAAATTGACCAACCAGGCAGTATGGGACGATAAAAAAAAAAAAACCACACTACCAAAAAAATTACCAAAACCTACGGACCAACCCCGTTGGTGGCTGCAAAACAACTTTCCGAATAAGCTATGAACTGTCCGTACTCTCTCTCGTCGCACTCTCACCGCTCTCCACCGCGCTCATTTTAACTCCATCGCAATTATTTCGAAATTTTGTTTGGTTGCCCATCCGCGTTTTTCTCGGTTTTTTTTTCCCACGGAATGTCATCCTACGCCGTGTCAATTCGCTAAAAAATTTCGTCCGGCGGCGTGCGCTGTACTTTGATCTTACGTCAGATTCGGACGTTCGTACAGGAGTGTGCACGACGCACACACATACGGTATGCCTACGTTGGGCGAGTTTTGTGCAAAGTTTTGTGCGCCTACCAAAGGCCTACCATAAAAAAGCCTACTTTTGAACTATGCTATAGAGAGACTCACTTGTTGAGCCACGTGTTGTCATTATCGTTGGGATCCAAATGAAGTAAAACTGACACGACGACGTACACTTCCGAATTGTTGACTTTCATGTGTACGAAGTGTACTTCTGCGGCCGCCAGCCGTCCGTTGACCGTGTGCTCTGACGGAGCGTGCCAATGGAACTGCTTCAGCTGTAGTCGTCGTCAAGAAGATGAACCAAATTTGTCGTTTCTGCCACTGGCTCCACTTCTGCATAACGCCAAAACAAAATTGTTAGCTAAAATGTTGGGATTCATTGTCCAAGTCACAGTAGACGTGACGTGACAAATTCCAAAAACTATGATGTAATGTTTTTGTACCAAAGAACGGATCAACTAAAAGAGCTTTCAAATTTTGGTTTCTCAAATGAATCATTATTGGAAAAGTTTGAGTGAATGCGCCAAAAAGGGTGAGAAAGGCAAATCGCTTAGAAAATGGGAGGAGTTATTTAAAAACAAGGTAAAAAAATAGTAATTGGATTATTGAGAGGTAAAATAGGAGAAGAAGCGATTCCATGCTTACGAATGACATGGCCCTTGTTAGTAATGTTGAAGTTTGACCAAGGAGCGTAAGCGAATCGGAATTCTCCTGTAGTTCCTCGATGTCGAATGTGAGGTTTTGCTATGTTGATAGGCGATTGTTCTACTCCAGTAAGACATGAGAGTGCTTGTGAAGATTTTCAAAGATGTTAAATCTCTTTTGTTCTAATTCCTCATAACAATTCCATTTCTCTGTTATATTCATTTTTGTATTGTTTCTAGAATAACATTTGGAATTTTTAAGTCGTGGTACACATCATGAGTATAGTTCGGTTGAGCATACTGTCCAATCAGTCCCGGAGAGTGCATAATCGAAGGTCGTCGCGTCGATTGCAATCATATTAAGTGTCAACGCACCAAACATGAGAACTAAGAGGCCACGAGTAAACAGTTTTATCATTGCCATACTTGATGCACTTTCAAAAGCCGAGAATTTGTGTTAACACTTGGATAAAACGATGTATGTTACTTATTGAACCTAGTCTAGAAAATACAATAAAGAACCAAAATCCTTATCTTGGTCAGTGCAAAAAATATTTCATGCACAAGGTAACTACGACATGGAAGAGGCTCTACAATAAATGGACTACTTTGTTGGGAGAGGTAAACTTGAAAAATGGATGATTGTTGTTGTGAACTTGTGATGAATGAAAGTTGGAAGCACCCCTTTTGTAGGTGGCAAGTATGTTACCCAAATAATGTAGTCGTCCGAATAGGACAAATTGTCAGCTGGAGCCGCCAGTTGACTCGCTGAAGACCATCAACATTTGTCGACGCTCGACCAAAAAGCGAAGGAAAATCGACGGCGTACGATGGTTGAATTTTGAAAAGTTCGGAAAAAAAACGCGAGGCGCGGAATTTTGTGAAAACGAACTTGTGTCGGTGGTCAGTTTGTCAGTTTGAGCTTGTTACTGTAGCTGTGCGTCGGGATTTTCTCCACTTTGTCAGACCTGCTGATGTGGCGTCCTAATGCCAACCAATAAATGAAGTTGACCTAGCTGGAAAGTACTGGTTGACTTTCAATGAAAAGCCAATTTCTACCAAAAGATTATAGGACACGCGTCATTCGCATGGAGAGCTTGAAAATCCGTGTGGTGGCAAGTTCTGTGAAGCATAGCCTGTCGGTTGTTGACTTGAAGCGACTTTCTCGGATTTTTGCTGTGAAAGAGAAACCTTTGCTAGCGCGTGCGATTAGAAGTACGGACGCTGTCCCCGTCCTTCTAGTACGGATTCCATATAATTCGTGACAAGTGGGCTAATCCACTGTCGGCTTATCTCGAACGATAATCTCAGAATTGTACTTTATGAGCTGTCCAAGTTTGCGTATTTTATAACGTGACGTCATGGAGCTTAAAGTACGCAGCCTTTGAATTTACAGCTTCCCACGAATATAAATCGATGTGCATTGGTCGAAGATTTATAGTTTTAATGTTACGAAATGTTTCCCATCGTCCGATACAGTTATGAAACCAAATCGCGTGAAAGCAGCTCACGTGGCTTTATCGCGACGCAAACACTTTTTTGTAGCCCGTTCGAGATAAGGGTAAGGTTCCATTAGGGGAAAAATGCCGTTGTCTACTGAAATCCGTACTATTTCGTACAGTACCGTACCAAACAAAATAAAATGTCAGAAAAACAAGCCTACTGAATGATGGATTTGATTCTCCCCGTTTATGGTCGTAAACGTGGACCGTCAGATGCATAATCGGATACTCCATCGTCTGACACTTTCACTTCGCAACAAGTGACCCGGAGTAGGTCAATTCATAGCGCCTGAACGAATAACATCGTGCCTCGTGGAAAAGTGAAGAAATATCCACGACGACCGCGCGACCAGGTTGGTACACGTCGCATATGACATGTGCCTTCCGCCAGGGAGGATGCGAGGCCACCGGAAGCCGCAAAAAAATCTTTGACGGAGGATATTATTTCACGCGATCCACTAACCATTTTGTAGTGTTGTGTATCGGTAAAAAACTTATCGCGATAACACCGGTACCGATAGTTATCGTTATCGAACGGTCAGCGGTCCCGATATATTTGTACTTTCTGTACTTTCTGTCCGGAATGCTTTCTGTCCCGTAAACTGAACGGCAATTTACGGGAAATGTACGGCTTTTTACGGGAAATGTACGGAATTAGACGAAAAAATACGTTGCACTTTGTAGTACTTTTTAGGCGGTTAACTGTACATAAATTTGACGGGAATGTACGGAATTGTACCGATAAACTGATTATCATGAAACGGTAAAAAGACGGCGGACTCAAAGTACAACGGATGCAGAATAACATTATGCGCGCGGCTAGAATCGAACGGACGACATTCAATGATAAAATAAGAGCGGACGGTCAGCGTGAGTGCCGACATCTCAGAATGGCTTTTTTGGCGACTTTGGCCAAAAAAGTCGACGGAGTGACACGTGGCAGGTTTGTAGTGGATCTCAAAAAAGAAAGGGACAAAGCCACGGCGTCGGATGTGGAAGGTACATCGCTTTAACTGGAGCCGTACTAAAGTCGTACATATATTATGCCGGCTACTGTCGGGGGAATAAGACGTACATATGAGTGTATAGGCCGTACATTTATCTGTACGGTTCGTACAGTTATTGCCAATAGTTATCGTTATCGGCATTATCGCCGATAAGTAGCCGATATTATCGGCTACTTACCGGCGATAAGACCGATAGCGATATATTGTACCAATATATCGATTATCGGGTCCCCGAAAAATGGCCCATATCGGTTATCGGAAAATCCTTACCGATACACAACACTGCCATTTTGACATTTTCGTACGCTTTTACAAATCTTAAGTTTCGTCACCCCTTACAGATTTTATTCAATACGTCGTACGAGTCACTTTTTACCTTCGCTGGTACGAATACGTGGTCACAAGTTTGCGTATTTTATAACGTGACGTCATGGAGCTTAAAGTACGCAGCCTTTGAATTTACAGCTTCCCACGAATATAAATCGATGTGCATTGGTCGAAGATTTCTAGTTTTAATGTTACGAAATGTTTCCCATCGTCCGATACAGTTATGAAACCAAATCGCGTGAAAGCAGTTCACGTGGCTTTATCGCGACGCAAACACTTTTTTGTAGCCCGTTCGAGATAAGCCGACAGCGAACAAGCCCCTCGGTCACGAAAGGCTTAGGGTGTGTCCCCATGTGCATAAGTAAGGGTTTTTTCCTGTCGTTTTCCTGTAAAACTTAGCGTCGTACTGCCTAAGTTCCAACCGTACGAAGGAGTCGCAAATTTTGTAGAGTACAATTTGCGTCACCCTCGAATATAGGATGTACAAAAAATTGTCGTCTTGTGTTTTTCAACCCACTTCGACGACAAAAAACGTCATCTTCAACCTTATCTTTAAAACACATGCGCGATGTGTTTTAAAACTAAGGATTTTATGTAAACAAATAGGAACACATATTCGCACGTGCCGTAATTTTCGAAGTATTTCACACGATTTTCAAAGACAAAGGAAAGTACGTAAGTCGCTATGTTTTGTCCGTTTGCATTTAATACGACAAAGAAAATTACACAATTTGTTTGGTTTTGTCCATTTTCGTCCAGTACGGATTTTTTTTTTGCAGGGGTCTCGAAATTCCGATGCCATTTCACGTCGACCGGACAGGAGACGCAAAGGCAAAGCGCAACTTCTTCAACCGTGAAACGGTACAGGGTGGAAGGCGGTACGTCTACAATGTCACGGTAAGACATGCGACGTCACACAAGCAGTTCCAAAAAATAACGTCCGACAACACAGATTGTAGACGTTGACAACCGTCGCAGGTATTGTCGACGTATACAATCGTCACAAACGTAACTTACGATACGTTCTTACACATAAGGACACTTGAAAAGCGGGTCCGCCGGATCCGCGCTAAAATACAAAGTAAGTTCGCTAAGTTACAAGTACATGGGGACATACCCTAAGACCAAGCAGAATTCGTACCATGCGTACGGAAATATGTCCGAACACGTGGATACACACTCACATAGGGATTTCTCGTCCGGAATCTTCTACGAAAGTCGCTTCAAGTCGACAACCGACAAGTTAACTTTCACAGAACTTGCGAACTCACGGTTTTTCATGTGAAGAGGTTCCTTAGCGCTTTTTGGTCAACACCGACATGCATGGCTGGCCATATAAAGTCAACGAGTCCGTACATCTAATCAATTGTCGCATGGGGTCGACTTTATTTTTCGGTAAGCAGTTGAACGTCACATAGTCGCAGGTTTGGCAAAGTCTGAGAAAGTGCCGACAAGCCGACAAACATAGTACAGTAAAACCGTGTATAGTTATTAGTGTTAATGTTTTTTTCGCCACTTAAAACATTTTTTCTCCGTACACTCTTGTCGGATTGTGGATCTAACGGTTGCTATTGAAAGGTAACATTCTCAGCTTCCAATTGGCGGTCTCAAATTGAAAATTTAACAAGTGTGTACGGAGAAAAGATGTTATAAGTGGCGAAAAAAACATTGACGCTAATAGCGATTCGCGGTGTAGCATGCTAAAACCGACAAGCTGGTCATTTACAAGTTCGTTTTCACCATAGTTCAAAAGTAGGCGTTTTTATGGTTGGCCTTTGGTCGACACCTTTATCGTAAGTTGTGTTATAGGCTTTTCATGTGATCTTCTTAGATCGCTACTTTGATCAGCCACCGTCCGATCGTCCGAATCTGACGGTGTCGATAAAACGTTTGGTCCGAATGTTTTATTGGTCCAATTATTGGTCCGAATGTTTTAATTGGTCCGAATATGTCCGAATACAATATGGATCTTAAGGTCATATTGTATGTTTTGCATACAATAGACATGTTGTATGGGCCTACTTTCACCTACTTTTGAACTATGGTTTTCATAGAATTTCATGCCTCACGTTTTTCCGAACTTTCCACGCTTCCACCGTACGCCGCGTTTACTTTCGTTTTTTGGTCGAGCGTCGACAAATGTGACTGGTTTTCAGCAGCCAACCAGCGGCTTGAACTGACAAATTGTCGCATAGGAACGACTACATTTTTTGGCTGCCAGGCTGGCTGACTATTGAATGAGAGCATAGTTCAAAAGTAGGCGTTTTTATGGTAGGCCTTTGGTAGGCGCACAAAACTTGGCACAAACTCGCGCGGCATACTGTATGTGTGTTCGTTGTGCACACCCATGTACGAACGTACAGATCTGACATATGATCATAGTACAGCGCACGCCGCCGGCCGAAATTCCGCGGGAAAGAAAACCCGAAAAAAAAAACGTGGACAGGCAACTTTATTGCATATTTTTGGTAGTGAGGAATATTTTTTTTTTATCGTCCCATACTGCCTGGTCGGTCTATTTGAGGCTTTATTTAGTTTGGCCTTCAAAATTGCAGACGCTAATATGACAGGTTGTCCTATCGTAAGTTGTGTTATGGGCTTTTCATGTGATCTTCTTAGATCGCTACTTTGATCAACGACAGCCAGATCGTACAAATCTGACGATTTAAATATAAAGTACCCTCAAATCTCGCAAAAAAATAATCTTTTGTCTGAATGTTTTTCAAAATTTAGACATGACCTTTAATTCTCTATCGATCGATGTGCAACTCAACCCTGTTACTGTTTTTTTTTCATTTTGCGGCCAATACAATATGGGTCTTAAGGTCATATTGTATGTTAGGCGTACAATAGGCATATTGTATGGGCCTACTTTCACTTACTTTTGAACTACGAAGGAGAGCTTCGAACATTCTCTCATCACAATTGTTACAACAACAACCATCCATTTTTCAACTTTTCCTCCCAACAAATCAGTTCCTTCACTTAAACGCCTCGTCATTGACGTAGTTTTCCCATACATGAAATCACTAGGTTCAACAAATAATCCTTCTCGCAACGTCATTATATCCAAGAGCCAACAAGAACTTTAAACTTTTGCAGCTATCTCTTGTATTGCAATGGGAAATGATGTTTATTCACGGCCTCTTAGTTATCACGTTTAGTGGCACTGACAATTCACATAACTCCAACCAACGCGATGACCTTTGCTTATGCGCTTTCCGAGACCGATTGGGCGGTATGCTCAAGAAATAATGTACTCATGATGTATAAGAAGACTAATTTTTTTCTCCAAACATAAAATTAGATAGAAAAAACATTGAAAGTACGGATAATGAAAACGTTATCAACAATGTAAATAAAAATGAAAAAAATGACATTTGTAAATATCTCCTCATTATCTCTCATGTTTCATTTGAGTCAAACAATCGCATATCAACATCATAGAGCCTCATATTCGACATTAAGGAACTTCCAAAAATTTCGCTTCGCTTACTATCTTTGGTCCAATTTCGACATTACTAACACATGCCATGTCATTGGTAAGCATGGAATCACAAAAAGGGTTTTATTCTCCTCTTTACATCTTTCCAATTGCATGTCTCTTACATAATCTTTTTCTTAATGTACTTCTTCCATTCTCCATACAATTGCCCTTTATCACATTCTTTCGTGCATTTAGTCAAACACTTACAATAATGACTTTTTTGAGAGTTGTTTCGGTTGATCCGTTATCTCGAACAAAAAACATTAACGCGTTTTTGGAATTTTTCAAATCACGTTTGTTGTTTTTGGGACAATAAATTCCAACGTTTTCATCAACAATGTTTTGTTTGCGTTATCCAAAAATTGTAAGTTTGGTTCAATCTTTTTGACGGCGACTACTAGATTAAGCAATTCCATTGGCACCCTTTATTAGACAACACGGTCAACGGTCAATTGGCGGTCGCGGTAGTACACTTCACTTACGTGAATGTCAACAACTCAGAAGTATATGGCATCGCGTCAGGTTTACTTCATTCTGATTCTAAGAATAAGGACAACAGTTGCCTCAACAAGTGAGTTGCTCTAGACCTGTATTTTATTTCCGTTCCATAGCTTTCATGATCAATTTTGTTCAATGGGATATTATAACTACCCGTGACTACAAAAATAAAGTATTAAGAGAGTATGTTTCAACCATTTGCTAACTAACATGAAAGTAGTACGTGGATAATTTTGTTCTTTTATCCCTCGTAGATAAACCACAACATAAATATCGACGCTAAGTAAAATCAAAGATACACGATCGACACTGTGCACAAAATTGTGGTTAAGACAAATCTGAAAGTTTGACATAAATTTCTAACCTACAAGTATTGGTATTTTATCGATTTTGTGTCCAAGCTTTATTGCTGAGGTTTCGAAGAATGTTTTGTCGGACATGATGCGAAGTTTCAGGCAATATATTCATTTGTATGAGGTTTTTATGGCACTAATTATCTTACCTTGTAACACCACAATCGGTCATTCAGAACTCCAACTTGTGAATGGGGATTCTAGTGGGACGTACTCCTGTTGGAGGTAGAATGCTTGAGGACATGAAAATAGAAAGGAAAAAAAATGTCTCAATGTATTTGATAAAAATGTTGATTATTCTGAAGCCTTCTTCAAATGAAAAATTTCCTTGGATTGCAAGTACGCTTATGATGCACTATAACCTAAAAATCATAATTTAATTTTAATGGGTTCGTCAAAGGTAGTGAACGACAAAGGTAAGTGAGACCAAATATATTGTGACAATGTAATTAAAGACAAAACATTGATTAAGTAGATTTGTACAATTCACAACAACACGAAAGTAGTGTGGGACGTACAAAAAAAAATACAACCAAAAATAACATAAAAAAGACAAAAATAACGACTATAGACGTGAGAGTTTGTGTGGAAATAACAAAGGAGACCGACACCAAATTACTCGTAGCACCCCCTCAAGGGAAAAATATGAAGTGGATTTATATGTTAAAGAAATTTCAATTTAACCATTAGGAGGGGAGGGGGGGAACCGAAGGCCAAAGGAGAAACGATGTTGTTTAAAATGAGTCGATAGAGAGCTTTTGTAAGATAATTCGCCACCTAATCTGCAGATTTCATATAAAGAAATTGGAGAATGCCATCCTCGGTGCTCTCTCGATAATTATGATACTGGTTAACGATGCGCTTTGTCCGTTTGTGATGAACAAGATTTCAAACCAAAGCAAAGCCTTATTCAAATTGGAGAAGATAGAAGTGGGGGCCGAAGATGAAATTCGAAGATTGGAAAGAAGAGCCCGAAGCCAAACACCTTCGCGTAAAGCATGGCAAGCCGCCTTGTATTTTGCTTCCGTATCGGACCTAGCAATTGTAGGTTGTTTTTTGCATGACAAAGAAATAAGCCCATTCCCCAAGAAAAAGCACGAGCCGGTAGTGGAGCGGCGTGAAATCTCATCTTGGCCCAATCAGAGATGACAAATCCGGCTAGAGCACTAAAGCTTACGTTTATTGATATCTACTTGTTGTTTCCCTACTTGTATTGTCGTTCTCACACTCAATATTAATCAATGTGTGACTAGGTGAAGACATACTACACAAGACCAATCTAGTTGGGTACGCCACCCTCTTATAGTATTATGGTCACTCACAAGAGGGTTAGTCTTATAACAACATACATTAGCAAGGATACGAAACAACTAAAGTGAAATTAATTCACAATGAGAGTGAATATAACAAGTATTGGATGTTTGAAGGTTTATAACCAAAACTTGAATGTCTTAGTCATGAGCCCCAACAATGGCGGCGCGTAATCGTTGAACAACCAAATTAATTAAGACAATGAAATGACGCTTAGAACTAAGTGACATGAGTTAAACCGAAATTCTGTTGGGCATGACAAGTCCGGCTTGATCGAGCCGAACCAAAGGGTTGGGCTGATTTGGACCAAAGAGTAAAAAAAAGAAATTGAATTTCATGAATAAGTGTGTCAATGACATATTTAGGTCGGTCCGGTCTGGTGCGGTTTCATTACAAGCCGGGCCAATAAAGAAAAAAAATCTTTACTTCAAAAATTGTGATGGTAAAACCATGTGTGCAAAGGGGGTAAAATTGGAAAAAAACATTCGGAGACTACAAGAGTCACAGGAAAGTAAGCTACGCCTAAAAATTGAAACGAAACACAACATTACCAACAAGATCAAAGAACCAAAACAAAAAATACCAGAGTTAGACCGCCTAAAGAAAGAAAATACCTAAACGAGTCTACCCAATAAAGTCCATTTTATAAAACTTAAAAAATAGAAACCGAGTTATAACTTTTGGAAAAAGTTGAAACTAATGGTTAAAACGTTCAAACTACCACTAAACGTGTAAAACCTTTTGATGCATCAATTTTGATCCAATACTGATCGGACGGCCAATTATAGTGCTTGAAGTTAATGAATATCTCGAACGGGTGTACTCTTTTATCTTCTCCTGACCGGACGGCAAGTCAAGCCTAAAGTTATTGAAAAGCTCGAATGGTTTTTTTTTTTCTGACCGCCAATAGATTGTTGAAACGCAACTCTTTAATTTTTGAAATATTCGAATGGCCGTTTACATGTCGGAGTGACTCATCCGGTCGCCGCTTGCGACTGGCGAATTGCTAACCAGCTGCAAGTGTTACCGACTATTTTCGGCACGTAAAATCTGACGGCCGTCGCTTAATGTGCGCTGGCAATTGGTCAGTTGGCAGAGGCAGATTTTTCGACAGCCCGCCGACTATTTGCAGAGGGAGGCCCAGATTTTTTCTACGGACGGACGCCTCTTGGAAACGGACGGCTGCAATTGATTGCTAGCACAAGCATTTCTGCCGCGTCGGATTATGGAATTACCGAACGAAACGTCATTCCGCGCCAAAAAGGAAGCCTTTGGGCGATGAGAAACGAGCTAAATAGAAAGAAGGGGAGGTGAGGAGACGATTGTGTGACTTAGTTTTCTGTGTGTTTGTACGTGGATATGAAGGGAGGGAGAGAGAGAGAGAGAGGGTGAGTGAGAGAGAGAGAGAGGGAGAGTGTGCGAGAGAGAGAGGAGAAAGAGGGAGAGGGAGAGAGAGGTTTTTGTGGCCGAAGTTGCTGGAATTTCTTATCACCGATTGATTGAGAATAATAAGAAATCTTATAATCTGTTTTGCCTTTTTGAAATTCCTAATTTTAGCGGAATATATGTACATTTTTTATTTTTTTGGAGAGCAAAATCATTAAAAGATAAGACGAGAAACCGCTCCAATACTCAAATAGAATTTATTTTCAGAAAAAAAAACATAAATTTGCCTTGTTAAAGAAGGCATTCTAGTTTATTTCTAGTTAAAATCCTGAGAAGTAATTTCTTTGAAAACAATGTTTTTCTAGTGAAATTTTGTGTGAAAACCGTCAAAATTTCAAAAATCAAATTTCAACTTTCGCCCTCTCTTGCATTTGTCAAGGTAATCCACAATAAACAAATTATAGTAACAAAAAATTCACTGGTAATTTTTTTATTTATTTCCAATTGAATCTCATTTGTATGTTATTCGATGGGATGTTTGCTTTCTCTTCCAAATTCGTGTTAAGAATCACACATGTCACATGTTTATAAATGTAAATTAAAAAAAGAATTAGTAAAGAAGGGTAATTTCATGGCACTATATGAAATTGTTGTCCTTTTTCTTTGAAGAAAGTCATTTGTTTTCCCAGTTGCTACCTTGGCTAAAATACAAAAGAACATACCTTTAATTGTTGTTAAGTAGGATTTCAAATGTTGAAATTGCTTCTTTTGAAAGTATTCGTGGAGCATTGATTCATTGAAGGCTACATTGTGTATAAGTTTTACTCAAAACTGGATGTCAATGTCTATGATTTTATGAATTAAATCCTAGGTTCTATTTAAAAACACATGCTTGTTATCAACATTATTTTCAGCAACTTCTGCATGATTTGCTTCCCAAACAAAAAACACCGTTTCAGTGAAGAAGTCCTTTTAAGCGCATCAATTCTCCATGTGTTTGATAAAAAAATTGCATATTTCGATGCCCAATTTCTCCTTTTTAAATTTTCCTCTTTCTTTCTCTTTTTTTTGTTTTCAAACAGTGGTATATTTGTGAATTTTGCCAGGAAACTGAAGCATATGAGGTCAAACAATACAATAGTGGCGTCGCCGGGTTTTCGGTCGGGACAAAATGAGGTCAGAAAAGTTTTTTCAAATATTGAAACCGATTCAGTTTCCCCATCTCGGGATTCTTCACCAGACGCAATCGCCGATTTGAGAAAAAATGTCTCTCAAGAGGAAATTATCGTTTCCGCGCGGAATTCTCTACCACAAAAGACTATGGCAGGTGAATTTTTTGGTTAGGAGTATGTTTAATAAATGTTGTTAGGTATTTAAAAGCAAATATAACGCAATGATAATGATCATTTTTTTGATATATAAAGCTCCTTGGCCTCTCAATAATTAGTGATTGACTCTTGATATCGTATTTATCGACTAATATCGATATTTTATGAAATATTGATAGACATCGATAAATAAACGAAAATTTTGTGATGGGTGAAAGCCCAAAACCCAATATTCAAACTTTGTCTTTAGTGTGTTTGCAATAATGGGTGATAGATGTGAAGTTATTCGATACATTTTAAATCCACAATGTTGGTGATACTACAAATATCAGTTTTGACTTTTCTCGATTATTTAAATTTAATGATATGCAAAATTTCGATATATAACACTGAAATTTTGATTTTTTGCCTTGTAATAACGGTTATAAGGTGAATAAATTTTTCGTTATTTTTACATTGTACCGACACTGAATTGTGCTGTTATGTAATGTGCAAGAATTTATACCGGAATTAGAATGGATCAAGAATATGTGTCTTTTTTGACCTACCGATACTAGATATATCATCCCGGTATCGAAGGTTAATATCGCAAAGCAATTACGATATATCGGAATAATTTATCGGGTCGATAACCATCGCGATATATTACTGTAGTATTTATATTTTTTTCGCCACTTAAAACATCTTTTCTCTGTACACACTTCATCGATTTCCAGTTTAAGACGGCCAATCGGAAGCTGAGAGTCTTATCTCTCAATCGCAACCGTCAGATCTACAATCGAAGAAGTGTGTACGGTAAAAATGTGTTTTTAAGTGGCAAAAAGAACATTAACACTAATAGCGATTCACGGTTGTACTGTATACCGTGTATCGCTATTAGGGTTAAATGATTTTTTTGCAACTTAAAACATCTTTAACCCGCACACACTTGTCCTATTTTCATAAGGAGACCTCCAATCGGAAGATGAGAATCTTGGCTTTCAATCGCAACCGTCAGATCCACAACCAACATGTACAACCAACATGTTTGTACAGAAAATATGCTTTAACTTTTAAGAGACGAAAAAAACATTAACACTAATAGCGATTCACGGTTGTACAGTACAGTACTGTACAGTACTGTACTATAATACACCGTACAGTACTATACTGTACTGTACTGTACCCAGTGAGACATGTTACCTGCAGCGCTCGTCTGACTCGTTTTGGATGTAATTTTAATTTTTTGTTTTTTTGGTCAGTTTCTTATTCCGCAACAAATTTATCTGCTCTCGAGGATCGTCAAAACCCTAAACCAGATTTGAAACACCGAAGGACAGTCTCTCAGGATGGCATTCCATGGAGGATTTCCCCTCCCTCATCTAATGTCCGGGCAGAAGAAAAAAGTTTGTTGTTATCCGCAAATTGGTCCACCAGTAAAGATACGACAAAAAAAGAAATCAGCGTTAATGACACGAGCCCCAGGAAGGTCAGACAAAAGTTTCAATTATTTCCTTGTAATTGTTGTTAATCTCACTAGGAGGATTTTTATAATGTACCGGAAATTGTGCTTTTTTCCTTGTATTCTTGTTAATCTCACTAGGAAGATTTCAGAATAGACTCAAAACTGATTTTTTTTCCTTCTTTTCTTCCTGTGGTTTCAATGTGGATAATTTCGGCTTTAATTTTATTTTGCTTTACCTTAAAGAATATTTAAGGTAAAGAAAAACATCAGAGCAGTCTTATCTATTTTAAAATGACTATAAATTTTATTAGCTTGCAATTTTTTTATTTTTCCATTGGCTATATAAGGTGAAGGGATGAAATTTCGCATGCTTGATTCTAGATTATAAAATTGACATTTTTTCGAAAAGAAAAAAGAAGAATCTTAGCAGAAAGTATCATACAAAAGTTATTTGTTGAGTTAATTTGGATCATGTGGTTTGCTAAACTAAGATTCTTTCTTTTTCAACTAAAAATTATAGTTTTTTTAACATAATTGTATTCTCCAGCCTCCTTCAAATATTTCCTTTTGTAGCAAACATAGGATTTACTCTTAAGGCTCTTCTGACTTTTCTTGTAGACTCATCTTTCTGTTGTTTAATTTTTATTTAACTTCTTTAATTAAAATGTGAAACTTTTCGTATATGGATATTACAGAGGCACTACACCCTGGCTCAATTTGGCAGCTATAATTTGACAATGAATATAGCTCTATTTTGACAACGAATGATTCCCTAACTTGACAATGAATACAGCCTCATTTTGTCAATTCTCTTTATTCAGAATCTGGAGGATCCTACAGAAATTGGAAGCACTTCTCCATATTCTCTCCGATCGAGAAGCACTGCTTTGCAACAGGAAGTGGAGGAAATGAGATGGAGTAATCAGATGCGTTTGAAAGTAAAACATTTTTATTTTAATTTTGCTGATTTTTATTTTCATATTTTTTGATTTTACACCGTGAAGAGGTTCGGCGGTGTGTGAGAAGGTTTCTGGCGATAAATTAACAACCAATAACAATTTAGGTTTCTTCTTGTTTTTTTTTCTTACCACTGACATTGCCAACTAATTTGTCTACAAACCTAGGTATTCATTTCTACAAACCTTTTTTTTCTTCTGCGGACATGATTCTCTTTACAAGGTTTAACTGACGACTAGATGTTACTGGAATGCGACAGGCGCAATAATCATTTTAACGATAAATATGATAAGATAAAGACTTTCGTCATTTCAGAAACCCTCATATATTCTAAAACCCTAAACCATTCCTCTGAGACCATCTCTGACACCTTTCCTGGTAATATACATGTTATTATACATTGTATATATATATATGTGTGTGTGGTCATATATTGAGTTTTACTTTGGTGTGATTGCAGGAAGAATTGCAGTCGCGGTCGTCAAATATTCAACAAAGAGTTCGCGGGAGTTTGGTGATTCCGAAAAGTCCGGGAAACAAGGAAGAAATAAATCATAAAGTGAAACAAACAAAGTCGGAGGCACAAGTGGAGTTATGCTCTCAGCGATTGGAGGAAGCATGTGTACGACTCCAAGAAAAAATCAAGTTATACAGGTTTGAATTTCGAATTTGACTGTTATTTTCATTGTGAAATATTCTATATATATATATATATATATATATATATATATATATATATATATATATATATATATATATATATATATATAATTTATAAGTGACTGTTTCTGCCTCTCTAAGGTTTCTATGGTTATATAACATTCTTAGATGCTCCTGTAATTAGAAATTATCAGTATTTTGACGAGAGAGAGGGAGAGGGAGAGGCAGGGGGAGGAGGGGGAGGGGGAGTGGGAGGCGGAGGGGGAGTGGGAGGCGGAGGGGGAGGGGGAGGGAGGGGAAGGGGGAGGGAGGGAGGCGAAGGGAAAGGATTAGGGAGGGAGGTGGGGTAAAATTGTCTGTTTTGCTGGAAGACGCATCTACAGGTAAAGCTGAACTGTTATATGATACATTTTATAACTGATTTTTCTAACCTTTTTAAGTGAAATTTTTGTTTTTTTTCTTATGTTTTTCCAGAGATGCCATTGACAATCTGGATGATCATCACATGCCAGAAAAGACGATTGCAAGCAGGGAGAGAGAGGTAGAAGTAGCGTTACAGATGGTGACGGGACAAAAGGAACGATTAATTACGGCAACCAGTCTAATTAAAGTTTCCAGTCCAGTTACGATGGTTGCTTTTGACAGTCTTGTGATTGCAACCAAGGTGAGTTTTTTTTTACACTGAAGCAGTAAATAGTCGTTGAATCTTGGATGGGAAATTAAAATTTTAGACGGTTTTTTGGAGTAACCTTATGTGAAACAAATACGGAAATGTCAACAATAAAATAAAACCTAATTTTCTTACTCTCAAATGTAGAAAAACGAAAGAACAAACCAAATATGAGCATAAAATACTATCATGATGGCGATAATAATGTTGATAGCCACAATAAATGTCATCAAGAAGCAATAATGATAACGATAAGATTGAAAACCAACAATAAAAACATGTCAACAATTAAAACGCTAGTAACAAAATCAATGATAATGTTAACAATTGTGACAATAATGATGGAGATGATGTTGGTGTTAATAGCGATAATAGCGAAAATCAACAATTAATACTGATGATTTACTGATGACAACACATTAGTGATAACAGTGATAATAGCGATAATAGCGATAATAGTTATAAAAGCGATAATAGCGATAATAGCGATAATAGAGAAATCAACAAGTAGCAATAATGAATGACTTCATGATAACAACACATTTTTTGCAGGTAATTGATGGGGCGACGAAGTTGTTTTTCAGTCAAGTGCGAAGGTGTAGTCGTGACCTTCACGAGCTGCGCGAGCATTACTCGACACTGAGTTTGGCGCATGCGGAAAAAGAGCACGAAAGGGAGCTCACCGTGCAGGCGCTGCAGAGTCTTCAGCGTGCGCCGCAGAAGAAAACCGAGGTCAATATGACGAAGGAAATGGTCGCTAACGCTCTCAAACTTTTTACTCCTAGTACTCTTATGTGAAAGAGAGAGAGAGAGGGAGAGAGGGAGAGACGGAGAGGGAGAGAGGGAGAGAGAGAGAGAGAGAGAGAGATGGAGATACTAAAATCTATACTGAACTTCAAGACATGTGAAGGAGGAGCTGTTTTTTTTTATTTGATTTTTCTCGTCCACAATTTTGTGTTTTTCTTTTATGGTTGGTTTGCTTACCAGGAATGAAGTACACCAAAAGTACTTGGAGAGTTTTTCGGTTTATTCCTATTTTTCTTTCAGCAGTTTAGATGTAGGTTTTTAAATGCTGACGTTTGATTGTAAAATACACAATTTATAATACATTTCTATTTTGAAAGAAAACCTGAAAGCTTAAAAGCATGACCAAGGACACGTGTCATCCTGGCGACTTTTTGTTTCTTTCAATGCTATTATTTCCGTAATCATTTGAGGTTTGATATCTTCAATACAACCTAACTTTCTTTATCTTTTTCTTTGTAACTTTTTTTTTTTAGGGAGTTCGTAACAATTCTTTCAAAAAATCATTTTTTAGGTTCGATTCATTCGTCCGTATGCGTCGACCAACAATAAGGAAGTGACAACCGACTGAGATTTTATAAGGAGACGGAATATAATAACATCATGAATTACGAAAGGCGTGCAAAATATCATCAAGTCCTTGAGAATTAGAGAAAATACAGGGGAAATTGCGCTTTAAGTTTAGCGCTAGATGCTGGCCTTTGCAATATACTGTTTCCATAACCAAGATTTTGCTAATACCAAGAAAATTAATTCAAAGAATATATTTTCAGGTTATTCTACCAAGCTGCAATTGCTCCCAAGTGGAGTGAATGGTCGTACAAAATGGTCAAAAATAATGGTTGCCATAGAAACAATGGTAGAAACAAATCGTAGAAACGAAAGAAAATGGACTATGGAAGCATGTAATTTCAAGTTAGGTAGAGAATGGAACAACAAAGTTAATCCTTTGCATAAAAAAGCATACATGGTTTAAAAATCTGGAGCCAAAAACATTTTGCATTGTTGCATTGTTCGACTACTGTAAAACTTGTTGTGGTTACTCTTTATGAATAAAGAGAGTCAACATCATCTTCTTTTCAATTTTTCTATGAAATTTGTCATCTGTTTATTGCAAAATACACATGAAAACAGCATGTTGAATGGTGATTTGTCATGGAAAACAGCCTGTAAAAATGAAGGAAAAATTGCAAGAATGAAAACCTGAAATTGACTACTTACGAATATTATTGGCGTTTTTCTCTTCTAGAAAAAGCATGAGGGATCCAAGAAAAGTGATAAATTGGTAACAAAGTTCTATGGAATGACCAGCAAGTAGAATTTTCCAGTGAAATTATTCAAACCGGAGCACAGAACTTGAACAGAAAAAAAAAACATGATGGAAAGGGGAGAGAGCCGATAGAAACGCAGATGCCAGCTCTAAATATTTTCTAAAGCAACAAACAGGCCGTGAATCTTTTCCTCTAGTGCTTTTTCAACTGTACCTTATCTGACAAAAACATTAAGCACAAAAGGAGCAAAGGGAGGACTCTATTAAAAGTAAAAACAAACGCCTCAGCCATCCAGCTTAGACACGGTACAACTGTCAATAATCATGCATTCGTGACAGTGACGACTGCTCTCGAGCATCAGCCTTCTTCCACCAAAGCAGAAAAACGAAAAGGGATTCTGACACAATCTGTTGTCCCTTGCAACACAACCAAACATAAATTCATGAAAGAGAATGAGATTCTTCCCTACTTTTATTACTGCATGGCCGATTTTTACACAAAACTAGACCGACCATTTTTCTGAATCTGAAACTACTCCGACTTTTCTGAGACAACCTCTTCAGCTGCATGCGACTTGGAAGAGAAAGTATGTAACATTTCATACCAACAATTTTAGCAAGGGTCCTGCAATACCAAAAACAAGAAAACATAACAAATACCAGAAATACAACAGACGAAAGAATATGAAGATGATTTTATCCACATTAGAACCCTGAGAAGAAAAAATTGGTCAAAAGTAAGCAATAAGAGGACTTTGGCATATATGAATAGCTAAAATCTGTGGATAGATTCAATTTGCAAGACACTTAATGGCCGTTAAGAGGAAGAGTCTTTATTACAGAAATTAGATTACATGACATTGTGACCAATAGTTATCAACACATTTGTAATGAAATATTCTTGTCGATGACAACAAATGCCAGTTTTCTGAATCAAATTAGAGCACCAAAATACTGCAGGTCAAGGAACAGCGGTTGTCAAAACCATCAAAAGTTAATTTCCTTCAAATTAACGACAATGAGATATTATCTGTTCACATGAGCCAACCTGAAAAAAAAAGGCTCACAAGAAGTCACAGTAACATTCCATTTGTCAATTGCAGAAAGTAAACTTGAAGTCAGCAAAATGGCAAGCAGTGCATTTTGACTTCAAATTAACCCTGTGACACGTAACAGCGACAACACCGACCACAAAACACAAGATCTGTAAAACATGCAAATAAATTAGTCAAGTATCTGAGTTGTTATTACAACTATTACAAATAACTACTTTTAACCGCTACTACTAGCTATTATAGACTACTACTACTGATTACGACCACCAACTACCAACCCCTACAGTATATTTCTACGACTACAACCACTACTGGAAACCTACACAACAATTTTTTAACACATGATGTCCATTGACAAGTCAAGAAACCTCTTTCTGTGATTTCTGTCTTCCATTCAGGTAGTAACCAAAATGTGGAGCGTAACCAGAAAACAGCCCATGATTAAGAAGCTGAAGCATACAGCATCTCTTCGTACCATCATTCATAAAGGGCAGACGTGACGACAATACTATCTTCTCAGCAAGGCATCATCTGAAGCTCAAAATTTACAAACAACTGAGGCACAATAGCAACTGCACCAATGTTTACTTCATTACAAAATTATAAACACAATATCATTAAAACGAAAGGAAAAGTTGACATAATCATATTCCTTGATTCCGTCATTTATTATGAGCTTGAAGAAAAGAATATACAGCCGTGTGCTCATGTGCAATTGTTACATCGCCTAGCTGATTATTCAAAGCAAGTTGACATTGAAGTTGATTTGTCAACAAATGGTACCAAAAACAGCTCAGCTGTATCCTCACCCTATCTAATGCGTTACCAACTTTGCCATTACTTCCTAAGGGCACGTAAAAAAGGTCAAGTGAAAACATTCTAGCGAATGGTAAACCAACGTACATATTCACAGTTGTCGAGTTGTAAGCACTCAAGATGCCTTATACTAGGTCCACGGGGTAATAAATTTGACTTTTGGATATAAACCCTGCACCCATGAAGTTTCCTTAACACAGGCAAACACCATTTGAGAGTTCAAATTTGAGTCCAATGGTGCAGCTTTGAAGTTCATGGCTACTTCCGCTAGGTTAGGACTGACTTTCAACCACGGACGTATAAGATTGGCCAGGTATTTGTCAAAAGGTGTATTTTCAAAAAAAAGCTTCTTTAAGCATGGGAGAGGATGTATGTCAACGCCAATAGTAGTGTCGTTACAAACTGTTAAAATTTCCAAAGTCTTAGAATTATCCCGGCAAAGCCTATCACAGAGGATTCGGTTTTTCTCGCCCAGGGAAGATAACTCCTCTAACCTGGCTGGTAAGGGAGACTGCAGTGTGATCAACGCCTCTCGAATAGGCAAACTTTGACAGCTATAATTTGAATACACAATGCTCCTCAAGTTCTTAGCAACACCAATGTCAAAGTGACCCCTACAGTTGGCGTGTAGCCATAACTCTTCAAGATTTGGAGTGCTGATGTTGACACTGTCGTGAAAAGAGCAAATTTTCAGAGTGGTTAAAGAACTTGACTGGATAGACAGCACAGGACAGCAATCTATCATCTCATATTCCAAGAAGCGGAGTTGAGGCAAGAACTCAGATATATGCTGAAGAAAATCAGACTTTTGGAAACTTACACGGTTTAGACTAAGCCTTATTATGCTTGAAGGTTTGCATTTTGACATTGCTGCTCTGTCGGCAGTAAATTTGCATTTTGTCAAAGATACGGAATTCAGAACTTCCATTTCGCTTAAGGCGCTAAAATTAGCTGCAGAAAAGCTACAATTGAGAGCATGAAAGCGTTTAAGCGTGCTCTTCGTCACACTCGACCAGTACAGAAGAGTTAATGGTGAAATCTCCTGGGGCTTATAGTCCTTGTTGTCACCAAAAGTAATCACTTCAACCGAAGGAGCCACATGAACAAGACGAGATAAAATAAACTGGCGAGTGTTTTGATCGGTTTCTCCGAGATTAAGGCGACTTATCTTTAAAACACGAACGCCTTTCACTGCTTCACAGAATGTCTTGCACACGACAGAATAGCGGATGAGATCACGAACTTCACCGCCATTTGAAGAACGTACGAGAATGTCAGAGATAACAGAGAGCGGGAGACGGAGTACTGTTGCTACAGGGGACAGACGACGGACGACAGCCATGGCTAATCGACTTAGTGGCCTTCGGAAGAAGTGGAGAACAGGAAAGGAGCAGTGCAGTAAGTAACACAACGCATAAAAGGAGGGAAAAACAATTTGAATTGGACAGCCCACTCGTTAAATAGTGCGCTCGATTTTTGAACAGGAATTGCTGAAATTCAGTGCGACACCTTTGGGAAACACACCGCAAGAACAACTTTTGAATCTTTCCTTAACAAAAAGAGGTGACCTCAAAAAAGTACCAGGAGGTACAAACAATTGTACAGGAGTTGACGGCAAAGAATACTGACAATTTTTTTCTGTGTACTTCCTGGGACTGCGGCTCTGTGGTTGTTTCAGGCAACGGCCACCAGTTTAACAGGATAGCATAGATAGGATTTCCCAAATGTAGACGGGAATTGATTTTCGCGCATCTGGTTGAGCGCAACCGCTCACGTCAGCATATGCAGAATTGTTATATCGTACCTTTGTTATAATATGTGGACCGCTGTGACTCATTCCCCGTGACTCAGAAATGAGCGGCCAAAATCGTCCACGCTAGCATTCTTATTATAGAATTGAGAAATTTAATTTTCATTCGTAGTATTGTTGGTCTGTTCACACTATTTATGATGGCAGAATAACGTATGGGTGGTTCATAATCTGCTGCAGATCCCTAAGGGTACGTCCCCATGTATTAAAGTATCCACTTTAGGGTATGGTTACATCAGACGAAAAGTGAGGTTTAATACAGAATTTTGTACTTACTCGTACCATGCCGTACTATATTTTCGTGAGTTTCTTGAAAACAACATTACAGAAAATAAGATTACGATTCTCCAAGTATCCAGGAGAAGACATCGACCGTCCGATTACATTTTGGTCTTCATCTGCGAAGCAATCGCTCCATACGCCTCTGTATTGGTGAACCCACCTCGCCGAGGTGGGTTCAGCAATACAGAATCAGTCAAATCGTTACACCTGGACGTCAGACATGTGCGTCGATGAAATATGAAAATTTTCACACGTCCCCAAAGTCACGTGCCTTCGGATAAGGTGACCGTAAAATTTTTGCCGATAAGAAATACGGTTTTTTCCTGAAAGTCAGCAGCGTGAAGGAGATCTCTGAGGTACATTGACGCGGTACACTTGTGAAGTACACGTACGTAATACGCAAGTACGGATTTTTATACGAAAATGGTCGGTTTCCAAATCTTTGACGATTTTATAGATTTGATCGTCGACCTACGTGGAATCACTCAAATTAGAACACGTATGTAAAAACTTGTTTACAGATGATACGCGATGTAACCGAGGCCTCTGTAATACAGAAATTTTGCTGTCCGTACTATTACAGAGACCTCCTGATGTAACCATACCCTTAATCTGTCGTTTTCACCAAAAACGCAGTTTCGTACGAGAAAAACTTTAGCCGTACAAAAAAATCAATTCTTTAAAATTACAACAAACCTCAAGTTGATACTTTGAATGTACTTCATGTATGTCGTCATGTGAACGCATTTTGGCGTTTTCCTTTTTTCGACCCCCGGGCAAGAGAATCCAGCCCGTCAAAAAACTTCATCAATAATCACCTCGCGACGTCAAAAAACTTCATCAAAAATCACCTTGCGACCTGATTTCAGGGAAAGTACCACCCAAACAACGAATGAAAAATGACCCACGCACGCGTCACACGAGGGGGAAAATTTTAAGACAAGGGAGAGTACTCGCTATTTTTCTCCCTGCCCGTCACGTGTATGTACGGAAAAGATGAGGATGTACGGAAAAAAATCTGCAGGGGTCTCGGACCTCCAATTTCATTCATGGGTCCTCGGTAGAATTTTGCATCGTCGTCGCCTCTCCCCTCTCCCTCTCACACTATCACTTTTATCTCATACTTTTTAGAATGAGGCACGACAGAACTGGTATGAAATGAAAGATATTTGAAAAATAATTCTTTTGACTACCTTTATCTATACTTGTGTGGCAAGTAGAGCGAAAAAAGTAGAGAAAACGAAATCGGGTATCCACGGCCGAAAGTTCTTGAATGTGTGACGTCACAAGTGAGCGTGACGTCACAATGTTTCAAAACCCTAAACATCTGCCATGTCACAAAATTACAAAAATGTAGACGTCTACAACTGTCGCTGTTTTTGTTGGCGTCAACAATTTAGTAGTCGTCGTCAACCGTCACAAAGTTGTACCTATGTCTACAACCGTCACATTTCAAAGTTTCGATTTCATTTTCGCACATAGGGACGCTTTTCAAAGTAGTACGGAACAATTCACTACACCGCGAATCGTTATTAGCGTTGAGAAATTATTAGTGTAAAGAAAAAAATAGCGTCATTCATTCTAATTTAGTGCCAGAAGACGTGGCAAATTATGGTCCACGTACTTAAATAGTGTAGTTTATTATATTTAAGGTATTAATGTCAAAATTTTGGGGTGCCGATATAGAGTTCATAACGCTAATAACGATTCGCGGTGTACAGTCCAAAACATAGTTCAAAAGTAGGTGAAAGTAGGCCCATACAGTATGCCTATTGTATGCAAAACATACAATATGCCCTTAAGACCCATATTGTATTGGTCGAAAAATGAAAAAAAGGGTTAAGAGGGTTGAGTTGCACATCGATCGATAGAGAATTAAACGGCATGTCTAAATTTTGAAAAAAAATCGGACAAAAAATATTTTTTCTGTGAATTTTGAGGTGTTTTTTAATTCAACCGTCAGATTTAGACGATCGGACGGTCGCTGATCAAAGTAGCGATCTTAAGAAGATCACATGAAAAGCCCATAACACAACTTACGATAGGACAATTTGTCATATTAGCGTCTGCAATTTTGAAGGCCACACTAAATAAAGCCTCAAATTGACCAACCAGGTTGCCCGTCCGCGTTTTTTTTTTTTTTTCCGGGTTTTTTTCCGGCGGAATGTCATCCTACGCCGCGTCAGTTCGCTACAAAATTTCGTCAGGTGGCGTGCGCTGTACTATGATCATACGTCATATTCGTACGATCGTACAAGAGTGTCCGCAACTCACACCCATACAATATGCCTACTCTACGCGAGTTTAGTGCCAGTTTTGTGCGCCTACCAAAGGCCTACCATAAAAACGCCTACTTTTGAACTATGGTCCAAAATACTATGAAATTCCGGTATCATATCCTTGCAGTCTTTCACACTTAGGGCAAGGTTCCATTAGGGGAAAAATGACGTTGTCTACTGAAAGCCGTACTGTTTCGTACAGTGCCGTACCAAAAAAAATATAATGTCAGAAAAACAAGGCTACTGAATGAGGGATTTGATTCTCCATGTTTATGGGCGTTAATGTGGACCGTCGGATGCATAATCGGATATGACATCGTCTGACACTTTCATTTCGCAACAAGTGACCCCGAGTAGGTCAATTCTCAGCGCCTGAACGAATTGCATCGTGCCTCGTGGAAAAGTGAACAAAGTGGGTACACATCGCACATGACATGTGCCTTCCGTCAGGGAGGATTCGAGGCCACCGGAAGCCGCAAGAAAATCTTTGACGGAGGATATTGTTTCACGGTCTGTCGCCATCCACTAACCATTCTGACATTTTCGTACGTTTTTACAAATCCTAAGTTTCGTCCGCCCGTACAAATTTTATTCAATACGTCGTACGAGTCACTTTTTACCTTCGTTGATAAAAATGTGTGGTCGCAACTTGCTTTCAAAGATTCTGTAAAGATTACCAGAATCACGTTCATCTACGACGTGGACCAATAAAACTGTGCTACGCAAATAAAATGTCGGTTACTGACCCGACACAATGGAACGGTCGCTTCAGTAAACGAATTTTCGACGTTTACTGAGACCGCCTAATGGAACAACGCTCTATAATTTGAATACACAATGCTCCTCAAGTTCTTAGCAACACCAATGTCAAAGTGACCCCTACAGTTGGCGTGTAGCCATATCTCTTCAAGATTTGGAGTGCTGATGTTGACACTGTCGTGAAAAGAACGAATTTTCAGAGTGGTTAAAGAACTTGACTGGATAGACAGTACAGGACAGCAATCTATCATCTCATATTCCAAGAAGCGGAGTTGAGGCAAGCACTCGAGTATATGCTGAAGAAAATCAGACTTTTGGAAACTTACTCGGTCTAAACTAAGCCTTTTAATGTTTGAAGATTTGCATTTTGACATTACTGCTCTGTCGGATGCAAATTTGCATTTTGTCAAAGATACGGAATTCAGAACTTCCATTTCGCTTAGGGCGCTAAAATGAGCTGCAGAAAATCTACAATTGAGAGCAAGAAAGCGTTTAAGAGTGCGCTTTGTCACACTCGACCAATACAGAAGAGTTAATGGTGAAATCTCCTGGGGCTTATAGACCTTGTTGTCACCAAAAGTAATCTCTTCAACCGAAGGAGCCACATGAACAAGACGGGATAAAATAAACTGGCGAATGTCTTGATCGGTTTCTCCGAGATTAATACGACCTATCTTTATAACACGAACGCCTTTGACTGCTTCACAGAATGTCTTGCATACGACAGAATAGCGGATGAGATCCCTAACTTCACCGCCATTTGAAGAACGTACGAGAATGTCAGAGATAACAAAGAGCGGGAGACGGAGTACTGTTACTACAGGGGACAGACGACGGACGACAGCCATGGCTAATCGACTGAGTGGCCTTCGGAAGAACTGGAGAATAGGAAAGGAGCAGTGCAGTATGTAACACAACGTATAAAAGGAGGGAAAAACAATTTGAATTGGACAGACCACTCTTTAAATAGTGCGCCCGATTTTCGAACAGGAATTGCTGAAATTCAGTGCGACACCTTTGGGAAACACAAAAGTACCAATTTTACTTTAAAAAAAGAGGTGGCCGGTGAGCTCAAAAAAGTACCAGGAGGTACAAACGATTGTACACGAGCTGACGGCAAAGAATTATTGACAACTTTTTTCTGTGTACTTCCTAAGACTGCGGCTCTGTGGTGTTTAAGGAAACGGTCACCAGTTTAACAGGATAACATAGATAGGATTTCCCAAATGTAGATTTAGGGAATTGATTTCAGTTTTTCACACCTCTGGTTGAGCGCAACCCCTAACGTCAGCACATACATAATTGTGATATTCGTACTGAGTACGTACATTAGCATCGTACCTTTGCTATAATATGTGGACCGCTGTGACTCATTCTTCGTGACTCGGAAATGAGCGGCCAAGGATCGTCCACGCTAGCATTCTTATTTTAGAATTGAGAAATTGAATTTTCATTCGTACTGTTGGTCTGTTCACACTATTTATGTTGGCAGAATAATGACTGGGTGTTTCATTATCTGCTGCAGAGCCCCCAGGAATATGAAGTTCTGGTATTTAGCTTCAAATGTTACAACCCTAATTTTTGCCAGTGGCACTGTTTCATATGAAGCCTAGAATCAAAAGCCATTTTCATTCCATCTGCGTCAAATAGTCGAAACCTGCCAATCTGAAGTCACATCCTTTTCACATGTACTTCAGAACCCTGGAATCCGCCTGCACCTTCTTGCATATTTGCTTGAGAACCCTAAAATCGGAAGGCTTTGACCTCTTTTAAAGTCTGTCTCTTTGACGTTATTGCTTTTCACATCTCCTCTGGAAGAGAAAGCGCCTGAAATTATCGCCGTTCCTACCTTTTCCCTGTTTCCATGGATGAGAAAATGTCGAAAGTAAACAAAACTATGACATTGAACAACGTCAACTTCATAGAAGTCTGTCCTCTTCCTATTCTTTCGGACATTTTTTTGCGTTCCTCAAATGGTGGACAGGTTAGGGATCTCCTTTTGTTTTCAACTCTGTCAAAAAAATCTGCCGAAGCTGTAAAAGGAGTTCGTTGTTTAAAATTAGATGACCTCAAACTTAACAATTATCCAATCGAAGACGTTGATTTTTTCTCGGCTCGTGCTTTGGCAATGACGCCGAATATTGAAGAGCTCACCATTGGCCTAAGAGACGGCGATTCACGACCAATTTCACGCCTTTCTGTTTTGACCTGGTCCTACATGATTGGCAACACTCTACTTTCGTTCAACGCAAATTGTTGCCATTTCCTAGAATCGGGCTTCAGTTTTCTACGGGGATTCAAGGCCTTGAAACGCTTGTCTTTCTACGACTGCGATTTTACATCCGTCGACAAGCCTACTTTTTCTTTACCAAATATCACGCTTTTGCAAACAGTTGAAGAGCTCTCTTATATCCCATGTTCTCAAGAAAATTTGGAGTTTCTCCTTCAATGCCTTCCTCGACTACAAGTTTTGAAGTATGAAAACATAGGACCCTCATACCAAAACGTATCTATTAAGTCAAATTCTTTAACCTCGTTGACCATCACTTCACTTGTAGATACTCTTCATTTGAGCACTCCCAATCTTCAAGTTCTAGATTTGTCCGTTATAGAATCTAAGGTTGAAATTGGTGAAGTTGTAGACTTGCGGAGCTTGAAGTGTAGTATGTTGACGAATTGCCCAGGTTTTAGATTTGCACCAGATATCACTATAGCATCGCCTTTGCCTTCTCGAGTAGAAATTCTTTCTCTTCCTGGTGTAAAAAACAAACACCTACTTCAACGTCTCCTAATTAGTAGCTCCAGCAATCTGAAAGTTCTAACGCTCGATACTGAATGTTTAAATGAGCTATCAATTACAACTATTTCTCCTATTACATTTCCACGACTTCAAATTCTTCGTTTTGAGGGGCTTCCTATCAATAAGTATGGTATCGAATTAGTACAATCGTGGTTGTTAGCTTTCCCTGTGTTATCCGAGGTAGAGTTGAACTTTTTGACTCCTTCCATGGTGGAGCCAAAGAAAGCCTTTCAATGTGTCTCGGAGCTAACAAGGATGAAATCGATATATCCAAAGGTGATATTCAAAACGCCGTGGTAGTCATGTTTGAGTGAAGGTGAAGCTCGTTTTGGTGACTTGACTTGATCGAAGGTGGAGACAATGAATCGGCAACAAAAGGCTTTATGTCTTTTCCATACCATAGAAGTTTTTGAGTTTTGGATTATCAAATCCAGGTTTGTAGAGCGCCGTACTGTGTAAGGTTCAACTGTGAGATTTATGGAGATGAGATACTGGAGAATCTTGTGATAGATGTCGCAGATGTATTTTTCTTTATTAAATTCAAAAGAAATCGGTGATAAATAGTTGTGGTTTTATGCAGGAAGGAGGCAAAGATTGTCGTGAAGTTGAAAATTTGGGGTGGTTGAATTAGATACACAAAGAAGGTCTGTACTTTTTTTTGTTTTTCTCAACAAATTTTACTGTTCTCCTTTTCAAATGTAGGATCATGTTATGCAAGGACTTCATCGAAAGATGTGCAGTTTTTTTTTTTCTCTGTGTTAATTTTTTACGCGTGTTTGTTTTAGGTTTTACTCTGAACCATAAAAATAACATGTTTTTGATAAATCAAGTCACTTGTACTCATAAGCTTCCATTTCCCTTCTTATTCTCGTCTCTTGGAAGGGATCTGTAAAGTTTACAGACTTGCAAGTGGAGCCACACTATTTTCAGTGTGACTGAGCACAGGTTCTTCAAGTCTATCTTTAGTGTTTTTTTTTTTTTTTTTCTTAAGGTTTTCTTTATCTAGTTTCGCGTTTAAACTGGGGCCACACTAATACAGGTGTGGCCCAGCAGTTAGATTTTTTTAGGGTTATTCACAAAATTTTCTTTTTATGGTCTATATTCTTCCAAAGAAGTTACAGCAGTAATGTAGCCACACTCTTTCAAGTGCTTTGTACTTGAAGGAATCGAATGGAATCGAACCTACTATACAAACAATGGAGTCTACGATATTTAGTGTGGATCACAAACGATGCAAAAAAAAGTATAACCAAAACCGAGGTGGTCACGTCTCCATTGGAATAATACCACAAGTTGGAGCAAGTCACTTCTGATCTGTAACCATGTAAGTATTTTTTGAGAAAGCACGATTGAAAACCATGTGAGTACATGGGAACCAAAAAAAATAAAAATAAAAAATAAAGCTGTAATTATTGTACTTAATATAGTGTCAAGTCGTATCAAAGTAGAGAATGTTTGGAGTCAATACACCTTATCGGTGGCAACTCCACCGAGTTTAGTGTAGATCGCATCTGATCCATAAAAGAAAAAGAAATCAATAAATAAATAAAAAATTGTACCGACGGTAAGTTCAATGGCATATTATCCGCAGAAGTTTTTGCAATTTTAGTGTCAATCTAGTCTCGTTTGTAGGGATTGAGCCAAAACTAGAATAAACCATATTTGGTCTGTGACAAAGCTAGTTGTTACTGTTATTGCATCTGATTGTACAAAAATTAGAGGTTATCACACGTAATAATTATTTGTAATAATTACAAATTTGTAATTTGTATAATTGTATCGGTTTTAGTGTGGATCACATCTCTCGAGAGGAATCATACCAGAATTAGAATGGAGGATATTTAATAATGGAGGAATTTTGCAATAAAATAGTGTGGAGCACGTCTGGTTGCTAGGACTTGTACCTAAAATAAAGTGGATTTACGATGCCAGTTCAAATCATTGGTCGATTATGAGCTTTAAGTACCACGATTCATGGTTGGATAGTGTTTTTTTGTCATTTCTTCGCTGGAATCAGGTTTCAGCCTTTTTTTTTCACTTTACTCGGGTGGAAATGCACAAAGAGCGAAAAAAGTTTTTTGTTTGGTTTCTATTTTTAATTCCTTTTGTTGTTTCGTATCCCTTAGATTTTTTTCATTATGTTCTCTTTCCTTTTCTTTTCACAATCTCTAGCATCCAGAATATAATGTCGAATTTGACTTTGTATTTTTCCTAAAATTTGTTTGTAATTTTGTCTTTTCTAAATTGCATGACATTAATGCTCATCTTCAAAATGCAAGAGAATGTTATGCAAGACATTTTTTTTTTTAAATGGTATATTTTTTTGGTTTTGGCGTTTGTCTGTATTTTTACCTTAGAAAAAAAAAGGTCATGGGATGTCAAATTCTTTTGCCATTTCCTATCCTTTGAACACACCAGAGTTCAAGACTAAATATTGATTGGTTGGTATATTAATAGGTTAAATATTGTAACTATTTCAGAGTGATCTACCACGGAATCGGCCTTTTCTGGTTTCAAAACATCATAATCATGTTATCTGTCCATCTGATGCAATTGTGACAATGAAAAGCTGTTCTCTAAATATCAGCCTTCTCCCACCAAACCAGAAAAACAAAAAGAGACTCTCACAGAGTTTTTATTACTTGCAACACAAAAGCTCCAAACTATAAATTCACAAAAGAGAATGAGCTTCTTCCCTACTTCTATTACCGCTTGGCCGAATTTTACACAAAAGTAGACCGGCCATTCTTCTGAATCTAAAACTCCTCTGACTTTTGTGAAACAACATTTTCAGCTGCAATGACACTTGGAAGAGATGTGTTTCAAACCAACAATCTTGGCAAGGGTCCTGCGATAACAAAACAAATAAAACATAACAGACACAAGGAATACAACAGACGACAGAATACAAAGATGATTTTATCCACATTAGAACCCTGAGAAGAAAGAAGCTGGTTAAAGCTAGCAATAAGTGTTGGATTATTGTCGTTTCGCGGTATTTTCGCGAAGCGTCATACCAACATTTAATTGTTGACGTGAAGTACCACGTCATCATACGAAACGTACGATGTAAGTTTCGTGGTACTTATTTTGAAGCGTCCGCGAACGAAACATACTATTTCGTTTCGCTTAGGGCGCTAAAATGAGCTGCAGAAAATCTACAATTGAGAGCAAGAAAGCGTTTAAGAGTGCGCTTTGTCACACTCGACCAATACAGAAGAGTTAATGGTGAAATCTCCTGGGGCTTATAGACCTTGTTGTCACCAAAAGTAATCTCTTCAACCGAAGGAGCCACATGAACAAGACGGGATAAAATAAACTGGCGAATGTCTTGATCGGTTTCTCCGAGATTAATACGACCTATCTTTATAACACGAACGCCTTTGACTGCTTCACAGAATGTCTTGCATACGACAGAATAGCGGATGAGATCCCTAACTTCACCGCCATTTGAAGAACGTACGAGAATGTCAGAGATAACAAAGAGCGGGAGACGGAGTACTGTTGCTATAGGGGACAGACGACGGACGACAGCCATGGCTAAACGACTGTGGCCTTCGGAAGAACTGGAGAACAGGAAAGGAGAAGTGCAGTATGTAACACAGTGTATAAAAGGAGGGAAAAACAATTTGAATTGGATAGACCACTCTTTAAATAGTGCGCCGATTTTCGAACAGAAATTGCTGAAATTCAGTGCGACACCTTTGGGAAACACACCGCAAGAAAAAATTTCACTTAGAAAAAAAGAGGTGACCGTAAAGAGGTGACCTCAAAAAAGTACCAGGAGGTACAAACGATTTTACACGAGTTGACGGGCAAATATATTGACAGCTCAATTTTTTTCTGTGTACTTCCTGGGGCTGCTCTGTGGTTATCCAGGCAACGGCCACCAGTTTAACAGGCTAGCATAGACAGGATTTCCCAAATGTAGATTTATTTTCACATGCATCATCTTGTTGAGCACAACCGCTCACGTCAGCATGTGCAGAATTGTGATATTCGTACCTTTGTTATAATATGTGGACCGCTGTGACTCATTCCCCATGACTCGAAAATGAGCGGCCAAAAATCTTCCACGCTAGCATTCTTATTATAGAATTGAGAAGTTTAATTTTCATTCGTAGTACTATTGGTCTGTTGACACTATTTATGATTGCAGAACAACGTTTGTCTAATTATTAGGGTGCGTCTCTGTGTGCTTAAGTAAGGGTATGTCCCCATGTACTTGAAACTTAGCGAACTTACTTTGTATTTTAGCGCGGATCCGGCGGACCCGCTTTTCAAGTGTCCCTATGTGTAAGAACTAGTGTTGTGTATCGGTAAGGATTTACCGATAACCGATATGGACCTTTTTTCGGGTTCCCGATAATCGATATATTGGTACGATATATCGACATCGGTCTTATCGCCGATAAGTAGCCGATAATATCGGGTACTTATCGGCGATAATGCCGATAACGATAACTATCGGCGATATCTGTACGGACCGTACAGATAAATGTACGGCATGTACACGCAACTGTACGTCGTATTCCCCCGACGCGCAGCGGACCCCCTTACTCCCGATTCCGATAAAAAATCGCGAATTTTCCATCATTATTCCTAATTTAAGGGGGTTTTCAAAATTCCTGCTGCCAGAATTTTCAAAATATGGCGTCTGGAAATGGCGGCAGTCTGACAGGTTTGTTCGTCTGCTTCTTTCAGTCTGTTCGTCTTTTTTTGGAAAAAGTTTGATTCAGAAATTTTACAATGTATTTTATTTTTTTTCGTTTCGATAGTATATTTTTATAACAAAAAAGTATTAACTTATATTTGTCGACGTTTATGTGCAGCGCTGTCCGTAAAGATATTCAGTTAAATAGATACGCGGAACAAATTCTTATACGCAGCATTCCACGCTATATAATGAAAATTATATAATACAGTATGTTATATAGTACTATTGTATGCATACTATATTTTTAAAAAGTTATCGCCGATATGGAATTTGTTGGTCCCAGACCGATATATCGGAACCTCTGACCGTTCGATAACCGATAACTATCGGTATCGGTGTTATCGCGATAAGTTTTTTACCAATACACAACACTAGTAAGAACGTATCGTAAGTTACGTTTGTGACGATTGTATACGTCGACAATACCTGCGACGGTTGTCAACGTCTACAATCTGTGTTGTCGGACGTTATTTTTTGGAACTGCTTGTGTGACGTCGCATGTCTTACCGTGACATTGTAGACGTACCGCCTTCCACCCTGAACCGTTTCACGGTTGAAGAAGTTGCGCTTTGCCTTTGCGTCTCCTGTCCGGTCGACGTGAAATGGCATCGGAATTTCGAGACCCCTGCAAAAAAAAAATCTGTACTGGACGAAAACGGACAAAACCAAACAAATTGTGTAATTTTCTTTGTCGTATTAAATGCAAACGGACAAAACATAGCGACTTCCGTACTTTTCTTTGTCTTTGAAAATCGTGTGAAATACTTCGAAAATTACGGCACGTGCGAATATGTGTTCCTATTTGTTTACATAAAATCCCTAGTTTTAAAACACAACGCGCATGTGTTTTAAAGATAAGGTTGAAGATGACGTTTTTTGTCGTCGAATTGGGTCGAAAAACACAAGACGACAATTTTTCGTACATCCTAAGTTCGAGGGTGACGCAAATTGTACTCTACAAATTTGCGATTCATTCGTACGGTTGGATCTTAGGCAGTACGACGCTAAGTTTTACAGGAAAACGACAGAAAAAAAACCCTTACTTATGCACATGGGGACACACCCTAAGGGTTTTTTTCTGTCGTTTTCCTGTAAAATTTAGAGCCGTACCGCATAAGTTTCAACCGTACAATAAAATAGAAAAAAAAAGTACATTTTGCGTCATCATCGAATTTCAAATGTACTACATGTTGTTGTCTTGTGTTTTTCGACCCACTTCGACGACAAAAAACGTCATCTTCAACCTTATCTTTTAAAATACAGGGCCGATGTCTTTTAAAATTAGGGATTTTCTATAAACAAATAGGAACACGTATTTGCACGTGTAATGTTTTGTTCAAAAACTTCAAACGAATTCAAGCGACGTGGAAGTGTACACGATTCGCTATGTTTTGTCCGTTTTCGTCTAATACGACAAAGAGAAGTACACAGCTTGTTTTATTTTGTCCGTTTCCATCCGGTACAGATTTTTTTTTTGCAGGGGTCTCAAGGTTCCGATGCCATTTCACGTCGAGCCAACAATAGACGCAAAGTCAAAACGCATCATCTTCAACCGTGAAACGGCACAGGCTGGAGGACTGTAGGTCTACAATGTCACGAAAAGTCACGCGACGTCACAAGCAGTTACGAAAAATGACGTGGGTCATCACAGATTGTAGACGTTGACAGCCGTCACGGGCATTGTCGACGTATACAATCGTCACGCCCTAAGTGACAATTTCGTTTGGTACACATAGGGACACCCGAAATCCGGGTCCGCCGGATTTGCGCTAAAAAACAAAACAAAAATCTCTAAGTTTGAAGTACATAGAGACGCACCCTTAGGGCTTGTCCCCATGTAACCGATATTTTGAAACGTTATTTTGGAATTTAGCGCTGATTTTACGGTGTACTTTTCAAAGTGTGCCTATGTGAATCGTTACTTGCGCGTTCATTATTTTGAATATGTGGCAGCTGTACACGTCGCCAATACTTGCGAAACCCAAACTGCTGACATTTGTTGACGCCAACGGTCTCGGAACAAACTGCGGACATTTGTACGCCGCAAAGAGCTCTTGACATACTGGGACAATTGTGGAAGCCGACTGTCATTTGTTGACGCCCACACGTGAACGACATAAGCAATCGCCTACGTCTACAAAATGACATTTGTAGACGCCCACAAGTGGACAACATAAGCAAACGGACAAACAATTTTTTTTTCGTGTATTCTCCCAACTGCAAAAAACAAAATGAAAACTTTTGACGCGTGCAACCCAAGATTTCTATTCGTCAATAGGGTAGTATTTTGATTAAAAGCAGATCGCGATATGATTTCATTGCAAGTGTGAAGATGAGCTGGAAGTGGGTCGCGATGATAATACTGCCAAATCGCCGTACCTTTCAAGTTCCAAGATGACGCAAACTGTATTTGAGTTTTTGCCCATTTTTCGTACGACGTAATATTTTCAAGTAGGAAGTCCCATTTTCTGTGTAAACGACGGAAAAAAACCCTTACTTGAACACATGGGGACACGCCCGTAGTCTGCTGCAGAGCCCTAAGAAAATGAAATTATGATATCATATCCTTGCAGTCTTCCTCACATGGCTTCAAATGTTACGACTTTAATTCTTGCTAGTGGCAATGTTTCATCTGAAATAAAGAATAAGGCATTTCCATTCCATCTGCGTCAAATGGTCAAACCTGACTATCTGAAGACACATGCTTTTCACATATGCTTCAAAACCCTAGAATCTGCGGGCACTTTCTTGCAGATTTGCTTGAGAACCCTAAAATCGAAAGGCTTCGACCTCTTTTACAGTCTGTTTCTTTAACGTCTTAAACTGTTTTATTGCTTTTTATATCTCCTCTGGAAGAGAAAGCGCCTGAAATTATCGCCGTTCCTACCTCTTCCCTGTTTCCATGGATGAGAAAAGTCGAAAGTAAACAAAACTATGGCATTGAACAACGTCAACTTCATAGAAGTCTGTCCACTTCCTGTTGTGTCGGACATTTTTTTGCGTTCCTCAAATGGTGGACAAATTAGGGATCTCCTTTTGTTTTCGATGCTTTCAAAAATATCTGCCGAAGCTGTAAAAAGAGTTCGTTGTTTAAAATTAGACGACCTCAAACTTAAAGATTTTCCAAACGAAGACCGTGATTTTTTTTGGGCTCGTGCTTTGTTAATGACGCCAAATATTGAAGAGCTCACCATTGGCCTAAGAGACGGCGATTTAGAAACAATTTCACGCCTTTCCCTTTTTACCTGGTCCAACATGATTGGCACCACACTACACCGCGCATCGTTATTAGTGTCAAAGTTTAAATAGTGTGGAAGTAAATATGCCGTCATTGACGCTAATTAAGATTTAAAAAAAAAAAAAAAAGTGTTTTCTTATTTCGGCGTTTATGCTAATTTGGGAACAACAAAAATGGAATATTCGTTGTACGATTATATGTATCCGTACAAAATATTAAAAATCGTACGCCGTCGTGAAATTTAAATATCCGTACATGTAAGACTAATTTTTGAGTCAGAACAATCCCGTTTTTTTAGCGCACGATCCTATGCCTGCGCGTCTGATTTAACTCAATTTTTGTAAAATTTTCACTTGAAAAGGTACATTTATGTACGGTCTGACATCGACCGTACACCACACTATTTAGATATTATTGTAATTCGTCCTTTACGCTATTTTGTACGGTACCTTAATTAACGTCAAGGAAAAATTAAAATCATGTATCCTATTTGAGGAAAAAAATCAAAATTTTAAGAACCCGAATTAGTGTCGTTGACACTAATAACGATGCGCCGTGTACTTTCGTTCAACGCATATTGTTGCCGTTTCACGGAATCAAGCTTAAGTGCTCTAAGCGAATTCAAGGCTTTGAAACGCTTGTCTTTCTATGACTGCGTTTTTACATCCGTCGACCAGCCTACCTCTTCTGTACCAAATTACACGCTTCTGCAAACAGTTGAAAAGCTCTCTATTACCGTCTCAGGTTCTCAACAATTTTTGGAGTTTCTACTTCAATGCCTTACTCGGCTAAAAGTTTTGACGTTTGTTGAAACAGGATCTGTTACGCACCACAAAACATGTATCAAGTCAAATTCTTTAACATCGTTGACCATCACTTCACATGCAGATATTTTTCATCTCAACACTCCCAATCTTCAAGTTTTAGATTTGTCGGTTATGAACTCGAAGGTTGAAATTGGTGAAGTTGTAAACTTGCGGAGCTTCAAGTGTAGTAGTGTGATGGGGTGGTCAGGCAGGGGAATATTCTTGCATCAGATATCACTTTGGCATCGCCTTTGCCTTCTCGAGTTGAAAATCTTTCTATTCCTGGTATAAAATACAAACGCGTGTTTGAAGGGCTTCTAAAAAGTAACTCCGACAATCTGAAAGTTCTAACACTCGATACTGAATATTTGAAAGACCTATCATCGTCAAATATTTCTCCTCCGACATTGCCACGACTCCAAATGCTTCGTTTTGACAGGCTTCCTATCAATAATTATGGAATCGAACTAGTACAACCATGGTTGCTAGCTTCCCCTGTGTTACCCGAGGTAGAGTTAAATTTTGTACATTGTCCCATGGTGCGGGCAAAGGATGCAAATGATGTCTATCAATGTTTCTCAAAGGTAATAAGATTAAAATCGATGTACCCAAACGTGAAATTCAAATTACCGTGGTAAAGATGTTTGAGCTACTTTTTGGAGTGAAAGCTTGTTTTGGTGAGTTCACTTGATATCGGAAGTGGAGACCAACGATAGGGCAACATAAAAGGTTTTGAATTTTGCGCTATCAAATTCAGTTTTGTGCTGGGCCAATTTTAACTAAGAGATTTATGGAGATGGAATACGAGAATCTTCTGATAAAAGAAATTGTGTTGAAAAGGAATGGTCACTTCGAAAGTGTATGCGAGCTCGAATAGGAAACATCCAAGAGTGTATCATTGTCAAATATTGTTGTGGAAAAAAAAACATCTATATGTGTGTGGAAAGAAAGTGTCAAGCATAAAAGTCTGAAAGTGCTACATGCTACACAATTTATTTTTTCTGAAATAAACAGGAACTGTTTTTTGAGAGATTTTTACGGTTGTTTTTAGCGTCTTAGCAGAAGCATGAAACAATATGGCAGATGTATTTTTTCTTGAATATATTCGAAAGGAATCTCCAGAAGAGTAGTTGTGGTTTTATGCGAGAGGCAAATAACGTCGCGAAGTTGACAAGTTAAAGGCGGTTGAGTTAGCTATTCAGGAAAGGTCGGTTCTTTTTTTGTTTTTTCTCAACAGATTTTACTGTTCTCCATTTCAATGCATGACCAACTTAAGGAACCACAATTCATGATTGGACTTGTTATTTTTGGGCATTTCTTTGCCAGATTCCGGTTTTATTTTGGGTGGAAATGCACAAAGAGTGGTAACAGTTTTTTGTTTGGTTTCCGTTTTAATTCCCTTTGCTGTTTTGTATCCCTTTCATTTTTTCATTTGTGTTATTTTTCCATTTCTTTTCACACCTCTAGCATCCAGAATATAGTGTCGAACTTGAATTTTGTAATTTTGCTAAAAAATGTTTATCGTTTTGCAAGATATTTTTTTCAAAATGGTATTGGTTTGGCTTTTGTGTGCATTTTTACCTTGGAAAAATAGATCATGGGTCAAATTATTTTGCCATATTCTATCCTTTAAGAACAACGAAGTTCAAGCCTAAAGATTGATTGATTGATATATTGATAATGAAACAATATAACTATTTTGGAGTAATCTACGACTGAATCGGCCTTTTCTGGTTTCAAAACGAAATTTTTAATGATGTATACACATGACAATTATTATTCCAAGGTCTACTTAACAGGTTCTTGCTCTTTTTACTGAAATCTCATGTCAAGAAACACCGTCGATTGATAACATTTAATTTTTGTCACTTATTTAAATTTCCCTGGATGTCTCTATATGTAAATAGGGCTTTTCGAAAAGCAACATCTTTTCTCCGTCCCAAAAATGGTTTGCAAGTAAATCATGAGAATGGACTTTGCAAATTTAACGATAATGTGTCTCGTCCAATTATAGTTCACGGAATACTCATGGCATTCCTGTTATTTTGGACACATCACTAGTTTGACTTATTTCTACCCTATTTCATGTTTGGTTGATCTGGGTCTTCATTTTTTTGTCATGGCTTCTACAAAACCTCAGAAAACAGTTTTGGTCTTTTTATAGACAAGCGAACTTACCAGATTTGACTCCCATACGATAAAATAAATCACACTAAATTAAAACCAGTTGGCGTACATTTTAAGGGAAAAAATAAAATGAAAAACTCTTGTTCCCACTCAGTAATTGTGTACACCCACATACAAATAAGAGATAGCAATAATAATAATAATAATAATAATAATAATATTAATACTAATAATAAGCGTAGTTGAAACCTTGAAGCGTCATTTACGAGAATTCCGGATGAATTAATGAATGCTTTGGAATATGGGCCGCCACATATCGGCAAAATATGCTCATAACAAAAACAAAGGAACAACAAAAAAAAATGTAGAGTTTTAGGGGAATTATAGATCGCGAGAAAACCCAAGAATATAAAAACACCCGTTTTTGAACCGATGGAAAACAAAACAGAAAATGTATGAACATAGGAAATAAAAATTGTTTTAGAACTAAAAAATTATCAACCACGATTCAGACTGTTAAGTAAAATAATAATTTATTCAACAAAAACAGAGCAATACTCAAAATAAACTAAAAAAATAATATAGTTTCAATATATATATAAAAAAAATAAAGAGTAACGAGTAAAATTTGGACAACAATACACCTTTTTCTATTTAAAAACTCTCAAAATAAATGTCTTGGCATCCAGAAAACAAAACAAAGAAACAATAACGATAATAAATAAACAAATAAATGAATAAATAACAAAATAAATAATAATAACATAAATAAGATAAATGTCAATCCCGTCTCGTCAAATAGTGAACCCTGTGGAAAACCAGCCTGTTAGAATTAAGAAGCAAAATCTCTCCTCCCATTGCCAGAGTGAGCACTCGAAACTGACCACATGACAATGATATACTGACATCCTTCTTTTCCACCGAGAACAAAAGATTGCATGAAGGATCCAAAAAAAATGATGGGTTGGTGAACAAGTTCTAAATGAATGACCTAACGGGTAAAATTTTTCCTGTAAAGTTTTGAAAAATGGAGGATTGAACGGAAAAAGAAATATGATGGAGAAAAAGTTGACCCAATCGAGATGTAGATGTCAGTTAACAACAAATATAATATCTAACAGCGACTAAGAGTCCATTTAACTTTCCCTTAGTGTTGCTTCCCTGATCTGACAAAAAGATAAAGAGCAAAAGATAGGAGCCAACAAAAATTTAGGATTTACTAGACATCCCGCTTAGACACAGGACGCAGTGTTGGTTGAATAAAATACCGAGAATTGTTAAGCTTGGAAAAGAAAGTTTTTTTAGCGTTTTCTAGGGTTTTTTTGGGGTTTTTCACGGTTTTTAAGGATTTTAGGGTTTTGAGGGTTTTAGGGTTTTTAAGGTATTTAGGGTTTTAGAGCGTCGAAACATTTTTCCTGTCATGCGTCCATAATGTAAAATTTTGTTGGGTATGAAAAGCTGTTCTCGTGAATACCAGCCTTCTTCCACCAAACCAGAAAAGAAAAATGGGACTTCACGAAAAATGTGTTGCCACATGCAATACAAAGGCCCCAAAACAGCTATTGATAAAAGAGGAAGAGCTTTTTCTTACTTTCATACTGCTGTATGAATAACACACCGAGTATTGTTAAGCTTGGAAAAGAACGGTTTTCTAGGGTTATTTAGGGTTTTTCAGGGTATTTTTTATTTTACGGTTTTTTGGTTTTAGGGATTTTTAGGGTTTTTAGAGCGTCGAAACATTTTCCCTGCGATGTGTCCATAATATGAAATCTTGTTAAATATGAAAAGCTATTTCTCTGAATATCGGCCTTCTTCCACCAAACCAGAAAAGAGATATAGGACTTCACAAAAATCTGTTGCCACATGTGTAGAAACTAATGGTTTTATTAGTATTTTCTAGGTCTGAAAAGAAATATAGAAGTCGAGGCAGTCTATCTCTAACTTCTCTCTCCAACTCTCAAACTTGTCGAAGTCACTGAGAAATTGGAGAGGAAGCTAGAGCCATGGCTACCTTGGCTATCCTGAGGTTTACGGGAATTTATATTAGGGTTTATTTATTTATTTAAAAGGTATGTGCCGGCGGCAGGATTTGATCCTTGTACCTACCGGCAGGCAGACAGGAAATAGCCGGTAGCCTTAGCCGTTAAGTCTACCCGTAGTATTATGTAATATGTAGTTCGATATTTTTTTAAATGATTATACGTGCGATAAATCATTTAACAGAAATGAATTACGGGATACATAGATCCAATAATATATAATGTACGAATTACGGTACAGACAAAAATCAATACCGCGCATTTTTTTCGTAAGTGAAACAAATACCGCGCATGTATTTATTACGGCTACGATTAAATCCGAATTTAATCGTACGGCCAAGATTAGCGCCGAGATCGCGGAGGAAGATTTCGGCGGTTTGTGGCCATCGCCACATCGGATGACGCGTGGCGAAATTACATTGGATCGTGGAATATCCGGAGATTATGGCACCAAATCCTGATATGACATGTGTCGACATTTGGGCCATGTCGTACAATGTCCGTACCTAGAGTACACCGGCAGCTGTACTTTTGCGTACGGAACTCTATTCTGATTGGTTTCGTACATCTGTAGATAGATTCTGTGAGAGAGATAGGACTTAGAAAAATTAGGAGATAGGACCCTCTCTCCCAGAGAGCTACTGTACAAAAAGTCAACTCTGACCCTCCATAACTTACTGCTCAGGGGAGCAAATTCAGAGATTCATTTTGCTATCGACTTAGGGGAGTCTTCTTTTCACAAGGGTGTAGGTGGTCAGGGTTTTTGTCTGCCAAGGTGGCAATTATTTTTGCTGAAACACAAAGGGGTCAGGATTATCCTAGAGGCTTCTTGGAAGCTATCTACTCTGAGGACTTATAAGGTCTCAGAGTTTCAGGTTATGGGCCCACCCTCTAGGGTACCAATCTTTAATGGAACTGGTTTCATATACGGGGAAAGTATGATGATAGGAGCTCTATGCGAAAAAAGGTTTTGGGGGATAGTGAGTGGACGATTGGGGCGTCCATCAAGTCTTCGAAATCCTCCAAGGTTTAAAGGAAGCAGATTCACCAGAAAGAGGATTCACCTTCAACGGAGGAAACAAAAGAAGGAGAGGTGGTGTACAAAGGAAAGGAGAAGGAGGCGACCACACCAATAGCAACTGGTTCAGCATTTATGTCACCTATTCTGAGGAACGAGGAGAATGATACTGAACCTGGGACTTCAACAATATGGCGGCAAAGCACTTCATCCTACGCCATCTCACTCAAGGACTTGCATGTCCTCATTTGCAGGTAGAAAGGGCATCCGATCTTTGGATGGCTCTCATAGAGATGTACCGAAGTGGTACGATTCAGCAACAACAGTTGGCTGATCAGAAAGTTAACGAGTATGTATACAAAGGGGGAAATATGTTGGATTTTTGCAATGAGTTTGCTACACTCTTCATGGAGCTAGAGAGTGCGGGAAAAGTTTTTAGTGAAAAAGAAAAGGTTAACTGTTTACTGATGAAGTTACCTGATGAGTTCGAGAACATAGTCAACCGTGTGCAGGACTTGCCGGACTCAAGGTGGATATGGAACTCAGTGGTAGGGATGATTCTCGTTCGAGAGAATACGATTGAGATCCGAAGGGGAGGAAAGAGTGGCCAAGCCTTGGCAACAGCGACCGATTGGAGGAACAAGGATTCACGGAAACCGGTCGGAATCTATAGGGGGAGGGAGCAGAATAATGAGGTTGACGAGTTCGAACCAAGGGCTCCCAAAGGTTTATGTCATTTTTGTAACAAACCGGGGCACTATATGGCAGAGTGCACTAATCTAACCAAGCTTCGGTTAAAGGAGGGGCAGACCGGTGGTACCCCGAGAAGAAAGAAAAAGGCCCTTGTCACACAGGTACTTGAGGCAGAATCCGAGGACGAGGACGATGAGCTCCTTTTGGATGAGGAGTTGGAGGCGAAAAATGAGGTTAAAATTCCACGAAGGCAGAAATGTGTTTACGGTGGATTGAAAGGTGAAGCAGGCTAGATTATAGATTCAGGTGCCTCCATGCACATGTGTAAGGATAGGCACCTGTTCAATAAGATAAGAAAGATTCCCACCGTAGAGATAGAGTACGGGGATGGGAGGATAGTCACCACTACTCTTGTAGGATTGGTAGATGTGAAAGTGTTAGTAGAAGGAAAGACATCCATATTAACATTCTCCGATGTATTGTTTATTCCGTAGCTGAACAAAAACCTTATTTCTACATCTATATTAGATGATAAGGGTTTTTTCACTACCAGTAGGGAAGGAGTCTTTACTGCTAGTTTTGAGGAGGATGTCTATTTCATTGCTGAGAAAGGTAGCCATGGGATGTTTAGGCTGATCTTAAGTAATGAAACGAAGAAACTTTATTAAAGTGGTGTTCATGAAATTATGATGTGGCATAAGAGGCTTGGGCATGTGAATCTAGATAAGTTAAGAGAGATGAAAAAGATGGGTGTGGTGGAAGGGATTCAGTTCAGTGAGAGTGATGATATAAGTGATTGTAGTGGATGTGCTCAAGGTAAACACACAGATTACCCTTTCCTAAAACAACCACCTATAAAGGGGAAAAAATTCTAGATCTAGTACACACAGATATTTGGGGACCAGCTAAAGTGCCCTCACCGGGGGGGAAGAGATTTATGATGACTATCACTGATGATTGGTCTCGGTATTCCCGAGTGTATTTTTTGAAAAACAAGTCGGAAGCTCAGGATTGTTTTAGACAATATAAAGCATGGAGCAAAAAACTTCATGAAACTCCAATCAAGAGAATAAAGAGTGACAATGGTGGAGAGTATACTTCTAACCAGTTTGAGGATTTTCTGAGGGAAGATGGGGTCCAACACCAAAAGACAGTTGCAGAATACCCGGAACAGAATGGGGTAGCTGAGCAATTATATAAGACACTAAGTGATAGTGCTAGAATTATGTTGTCGGATAAGAAGATAGGAAAAAGGTTCTGGGAAAAAGCAATGAACTGCGCTAATTACCTCAAAAATAGAGTTCTTACCTCAGCTATAAAAGATCAAACACCTTAAGAGAGATGGACCAGTCGAATACAAGACATATCTTACTTAAAGGTTTTTGGCAGTCAAGTATTCAGTCTAGATACAGATCGGTCTAATTGGAAGCTAGATCATAAAGGAAAACCGGGATACTTATTAGGATATGATGAGGATGTTAAAAGATATAGAGTTTATGATATAAAAAAGGGAAGATATAATCTTAGTAAAGCATCTAGTAGTTATGGATGAAGGAAAGTCTATGGATCCCTTCAAATATACAAAGTCACTAAAAATCAGATTTGAGTCAGAAAATTCCGATAACTTTGAGCTCCCTAACTATCCAGGTTTTAGAGAAGATGACATTCTTGAAGATACAAATCAGACCGAAAAGGACTCGGCTGTGGAAACTCGAGTGACAACTCTACCCGAAGCGGAATACATGGTGGAAATTGATTCGGAATCAAGGGATAGGGGAGAAGCCGAGTTTGTTCGAATGAATCCACGAGAACCATCTATCCCAGCCTCAGATTTTGAGCGGGGAAGGAGAAGTAGCAAAAGACTACAAAAAAAACAGGTTAATAACAAGGTAACTAAACTATCTCATCAAGATGAACCTCAAACTTATGGAGAGGCGATGACTTGTCCAAAAAGAAACCGGTGGAAGACAGCCATCAATGGGGAGATGGCCTCAATTATGGCAGCCGATACTTGGGAGCTGGTGGATTGTCCACCTCACCGAAAACCAATCGGTTATAAGTGGGTCTTCAAATTAAAACTGAACCCAGATAACACAATCGAGCGCTACAAGGCCCGATTAGTGGCAAAGGGATTTACACAAAAAGAGGGAATTGACTACGATGAAACCTTTGCCCCAGTGGTCAGATTTCCCTCCGTCCGCATACTTCTCAGCCTGGCACCAGCGGAAGACATGGAAGTGCACCAGATGGACATCAAGACATCCTTTTTGCATGGATAATTGGAAGAGGAGATCTTCATGCGACAACCCGAAGGGTTTGTAGAGGAAGGAGAGGAGAGTAAGGTATGCCGGCTGATTAAATCTCTTTATGGTTTGAAACAGGCGCCTCGGCAGTGGAATAAGAAGCTTGATGAGTTTCTTACCGGTCTGGGATATATCCGGATCAGCTCAGATCACTCAATCTATGTTTTCGAAGATGAGGAAGGTTTTATATTTATTGCAATTTATGTTAATGATTTGCTTGTTTAAGTAAATCAATGGAAAAAATTAATAAACTGAAAACCGATCTTAAGGGGAGATTTGAAATGAAGGATATGGGGGAAGCAAAATATAATTTGGGAATTCAAGTAGAGAGAGACCGAAAAAGAAAAATTATAAGATTGACTCAAAAAAAAGCAATAGGGAACATGCTTGAAAAATTTCAAATTGATAAATCTAATAGTTGTACAACTCCAATAGAGTTGAAAAAGGGAAGTGAGGGGAGTGAGGAAGAAGGAGTCATAATCTTAGACGAGAAATTATCTCCTGAAGAACAGAAGTTCATGCAGACTATTCCTTATAGGCAAGTAGTGGGAAGTCTAATCTATATTTTGAATTGTACTCGTCCGGATTTAGCTGCAACTGTAGGAGTGCTGAGTAGAAGTCTAAATGCTCCCACTAAGAGGGATTGGGAGGCAGCTAAGAGAGTCGTTAAATATTTGATAGGAACTAGGGATCTATGGTTCATTTGGGTGGGGAGAATACTGACATCACTACTTGGAGTGATTCCAGTTATGGTGATGCTCCGACGAGGAGATGCACTTCTGGATATGTATTATATGTGGGTGATTTGGCTTGCTGTTGGAGTAGCAAACAGCAAAAGGTTATTGCTCAGTCCACCGTGGAGGCTGAATATATGGCCTCTTGCTCTGTTGTAAAAGAATTGATGTGGGTCAAGTCTTTGCTTGGTGAGTTTGGGCATCTTAAGAGTGGTGTGCAAAAAATATTTTGTGATAATCAAGCAGCAAATGCTATTTCTGCCAATCCTAAACATCATTTTAAAGCCAAACATATGGACATTAGACTCAGCTTTGTTAGAGAGAAAGTAGAAAATAAAATAATCATTTTAGAGTACCGACCAGATAGTGAGATGGTAGCTGATATGATGACCAAACCTTTGCCTTCCCCTAAGCTAATTTTCTGCAGGGAGAAGTGTGGTCTGAAATTAAAGATTGACTAGAAAATCAGGGGAGTGTAGAAATTAATGGTTTTAAAAGTAACTTCTAGGTCTGAATAGAAATAAAGAAGCCGAGGCAGTCTACCTCTAACTTCTCTCTCCAACTCTCAAACTTGTCGCAGTCACTGAGAAATTGGAGAGGAAGCTAGAGCCATGGCTACCTAGGCTATCCTGAGGTTTACGGGAAATTTATATTAGTAAGGGGATTATTTACTAAAAGGTATGTGCCGGCCACAGGATTTGATCCTGGTACCTGCCGGCCGACAGATACTAGATAGCCGGTAGCCTTAGCCGTTTAATCTAGCGGGTAGCGTTACCTAGCATATAGTTTGATAATTATTTACATATGTATACAAGCGATAAACCATTTAACTGAAATGAATTACGGGATACATAGATCCAGTAATATATAATGTACGACTTACGGTACGGACAAAAATCAGTACCGCGCATTTGTTTCGTAAAAGAAACAAATACCGCGAATGTATTTATTACGGCTACGATTAAAGCGAATTTAATCGGACGGCCGCGATTAGCGCCGAGATCGCGGAGGAAGATTTCGGGCGGTTTGTGGCCATCGCCACATCGGATGATGCGTGGCGAAATTCCGTTGGATTGTGGAATCTTCGGAGATTATGGCACCGAATCCGGATTTGACATGTGTCGACATTTTGGCCATGTCGTACAATGTCCGTACATAAAGTACACCGGCAGCTGTACTTTTGCGTACGGAACTCAACTCTGATTGGTTCCGTACATCAGTAGATAGAGTCTGTGAGAGAGATAGGACTTAGAAAAATTAGAAGATAGGACCCCCTCTCCCAGAGAGCTTCTGTACAAAAGGTCAACTTTGACCCTCCATAACTTACTGCTCAGGGGAGCAAATTCAGAGATTCTTTTTGCTATCGACTCAGGGGAGTCTTGTCTTCACAGGGGTGAAGTTGGTCAGAGTTTTTGTCTGCCAGGGTGGCAGTTATTTTTGCTTAAACACAAAGGGGTCAGGATTATCCTAGAGGCTTCTTGGAAGCTATCCACTCTGAGGACTTATGGAGGTCTCAGAGTTTCAACATGCAATATAAAGCCCCCAAAACAGCTATTGATAAAAAAGGGAGAGATTCTTTCTTACTTTTCATACTGCTCTGCCGATTTTTACACTAAGTAGACCGGTCATTTTTCTGAATCTTTAGCTCCTCTGACTTTTCGGAGACAACGTCTTAAAAGAGAAAGTATGTAGAAATCTCAAACCAACAATCTTGGCAAGGGTCCCGCAATAACAAAAACTACAAAATATAACAGATACCAGAAGGACAACAGAAGACAGAATACAAAGATGATTTTAATCCACATTAGGACTCGGAGAAGTAAGAAGCTGGGAAAAGTCAATGTTAAGAAGACTTTGTACATAAGAATGGTTTAAGTCTGGGGAAAACTCAAACCGCAGTACACTTCATGGCCGTTTATACAAAAGGTTATTTATCGACACATTTGCAATAAAATATTTTTGTCGATGAAAATAAAGGCGAGTGTCCTTAAACAAATTGGAGCAACAAAATACTGAGTAAAGGAATACAAGTTGTTAAAAACATCAAAACCGAATTCCTCGAAATCTGTTTACATAAGCTAACCAAAAAAAGAAAAAAAAAGTGCATAAGAGAACACAGTAGAACTCTACTTGACAAACACGGATCATAAGACTGAAGATGTGTAAAGCATAATAGTATAGCAGTCAAGATTTTAGCTGCGACTACTACGCTTACTCTCATTACTATTAGTACTAATTGAAAGCCTCTTCCGCAAAATCTTAAAAAGTGATGGGAATTACATGCCAAAAAATCATCTTCTATCTGATTTTTCTCTTTCAATCAGTTAAATAACCAAAAGATGGAGCGTGGCATTATTAATCAGAAAACAGCTTATGTTTAAGAAGATGAAGCATACTCTCCTGATCCAATCATTTATCAATGGCGGACCTGAAGACAATGCTACCTTTTCTTAGAAAGACATCACCTGGAGATTAAAAACTACAAACAGCACAAGCATAGGCACAGCACTTATTGCATCAATATTAACTTAGACTGCAGAATAATAATCACGACGTAATTAGCAAAGATTTGAAAGAGTTCACATACTCATATTCCTGGATTCTGTCATTGATTATGAAACTTGAACGAAGTAGTGTACTGCCATATGCTCGTATAATACAAAAAAACGATTCTCGCGAGAGAGAAAGAGAGGAAGAAGGTGCATTTGTTTTTCATCTCCTAGCTGACTATTCAAACTAGCTGATATAGAAGTTCGGCATTTTCCAACAAATGAAATCACAAATAGCTCACATATTTAGATAAATTCCTAATCCTATCTAATCTAAATGCCAACATTGACATTACTCTTCCTTCAAGAACATAGAAAGAAGAACACACAACATTCTGTCAACAATTCTAAACCAATATTTACGTAATTATTTGCCATTGTCCATAAGATTTGTAGACCATACCTAAACACCATACCATACCATACCTTAGGTCCATAGTGTACTAAACTTGACTTTTCGACATAAAACGCTGAATCCACACTATTTCGCTCGCAGAAACAACTGTAGAGCCCAACGTCGTAGCTTTGAATATAATGACTATTTCCTCTTGATTACGACAGACTCTCAACCACGGAAGTACCCTTAGAAATTTTGCGAGAAATATAAAAACTGTTAGGGTTTTCAGAGTATTAGCATTACTCCCGAGTAAACTTTGAGTTGTCGCCTCTCCTCGACGCCCACACTCTCTCGCCTATTTCCTCTCTCCCTCTCCCGTTTACCCTTCATGGCATTTCTTTTGCCAAATTCTCTCTTGCCACCACTCTCTTTCTCACCCATCTCTCCCTCTCTCGTCACTCCCCTCCCTTTTCCAAGTCTGCTTCCCATTCCCACTCCCTCACCATCCCCACCCCCCTCCCCCTTCCCCATCACCCCCCCCCTTTCCCCCTTTCCCCCCTTTCACCCTTCACCCTTCCCCCTTCTCCCTTCTCCTTCTCCCTTCCCCCTTTTCTATTTCTATTTTCTATTTTCCATACGGTGACATCCACACTATTTACTAACCGAATTCATTTCACATTTTTTTCAGTTTTGTAAACTGCTGTTTAGTTCGAAACAGGAGAGAGAAGTAAAAATGAAATAAGAGTGGATCACTTCAGACCCATAAGAACCGCACCATAATTAGTACGGATGTGATGAGTGACAATTTTTCAATATGAATAACAATTGATAGTTTTTATTGTGCACCCGAGTTAGTGTGGATACTAAAGCTGATTTGTGGTAACAAAGCCAGAATTACTGTAATTTTTTTTTTTAACCGTGCACCAGAATTAGAGTGGATACTGCGATTTGTGGTAATAACGGCAAAATTACTGTGGCCATTGCATCGAATCCGAAGGAAGAATTGCACCGAAGTTAGTCAAAGAATAAAAGATGATTCGGAGTGGATATTGTCTGTTTTGAATAAGTTGTACCAAAATTGGTATGGATAAATCGGATGTCATCCATAAGCAGCACCATATTAACAGGAATTGAACCGAAATTAGTGTGGGTATTACATCTGATTCGCTAGATGAACGAAAACTAGTGTGGAAATTTGATGTGATCCAAACACCCCAACAATAGGACAATGGATGGAAAATAATGAGAATATCGTATGGAATTAATAAATTGCACAAAAATGAGTCGAGGATCGCAATCATCGGATTTGTGGAAATGAATTGCAAAATAATTACTCTCCAAATAGTGTGGATACCGCATCAAATCTGCAGCGATTGTGCCGAGATTGATGGACATTGGATCTAGTTTTTGAGAATTTTATCAAATTTGTTTTTTTATCTCCAAGTAGTCCTCAAATTGAGTGGAGGAAGCTCCATTTTCCAGATAATATGGAATACCTTATTAGAATTGGGGGTAATAATAATATTACAATAATATTACAATAATATAATTATATAATATAATAATATTAGAATAGACCTTACTGGAATATAAATCACGACCTCAGGTCAAAAAGCAAACAGCATGCAAGTCGCATAAAACTGAAACTTCTGATTCTACTCTTTTTCGAGCTGTACTTGTGTATAACAAAGCTGCACTACAAAAAAAAAAGAGGAATTGCACAAGAAAGGGTGCGGATATCCTAACTTATCCCTAAAAACTGCACAAAAAATAGTGTGGATGCCCCGACCGACCCTTGGACGACTGTTAACTACCGATCGCTGCGATCACAAAGGTCAGTTTTGGAATAAAACGGTATTTTATAAATACTATTATTGAAGATTTTATCAAAATACTCTTTCTACATATTTTAAAATGGATGAGCGTATCGAAAATTGGAGCCTCCCTGCCATTTGGAAAAAAACAGATGCACCGATTATCTAAATAGTAAATACTCACTATGGATCATTCTATAATATATATAGAATAATCTATAGTAATCTATATATGTAGTAATTCCATAGAGGGAGGGAGGGAGGGAAGGAAGTGAGGCATGAGCCGTGACGTCACAGACACCAGTGGAAAGGAGAGTGAAGCCTGAATGCACATGGAATTTTCAGGTTTTCTCATGGTTTGTAAGGTTTTGAGGGGTTTTTTAGGGTTTTTATGAGGTTTTCCTGGTTTATCTGCCGTTTACGTAGGGTTAAACTTCGTTTCTTTAAAGTTTAGGATGGTGTTTTCGGTTTTTTTTTAAGGATTTTGAGGGGTTTTCAGATATTGTTCTGGAGTTGTTGAGTTTACATAGTCTATTAGGGCTTATAAGGTTTTTAGTATTTTCTAGGGATTTTAAAGCTTTTATTTGAATGTAAGTTTTTTTAGGGTTTGATTAATAGTGTAGAGTTTTTAGGGCTCATCTGTCGCATGGACCTTTAGCCTTCCCACACCACAACCTCTCCCTCTTTTCCTTCTCCCCCTCTCTTTCTTTCCCCCTTCTCCTCTCCTCCCTCCTCTCCCCTCTCCCCTGTTTCCCCCGCCCCAGTCTCCGTGCCCCGATTCCTCTCCTCCGCCCTCCTGAAGTCTTTCCGCACGTGCGAGAATCCGAAAGTATCATCCTAGGGTTTCCGTACGATCCGTTAGTTATCATCATAGATCGAAGTTCCGCATTTCCCCCCTCCGTATTTTATGCACCAAAAAATGTAAAATCAGTGCAGTGGGCTCAGAATAGGCGTACTAAAAAAATATAGTACGCCATAGTACCCCGAGCACTGTCGCATATCTTACACCTTCTAGTGCGTTAATATCTTATCGCACTAAAGGCCTTATTTTACACCTTTTAGTGCGTTAATATCTTAGCGCACATGCGTTATTTTTGGTTGAGCGCAAGCGCTCACGTGAACATGTACGGAATAGTGATACTCGTACGAAGTACGTACATTTGTATCGTACCTTTGTATTATCATGTGGACCGCTGTCCTTTCCCGTGATTTGAGCGGCTAAAAACCGTCCACGCTACAGTACTGTAGCACTCGTGGTTTTGAAAATTGAATGAGAAATGTAATTTTCATTCGTACTGTTGGTCTGTCTGCACTATTTATGATTCGTACTGTTGGTTTGTCCGCACTATTTATGATTCGTACTGTTGGTCAGTCCGCACTATTTATGATTCGTACTGTTGGTCTATCCGCACTATTTATGATTCGTACTGCTGGTCTGTCCGCACTATTTATGATTCGTACTGTTAGTCTGTCCGCACTATTTATGATTCGTACTGTTAGTCTGTCCGCACTATTTATGATCGTACTGCTGATCTGTCCGCACTATTTAACACGGCAGATTTACAAATGTTTAGTTTAACAATCTGCATCAAATGCAGAAGCCTATGGCTTATTTGCTTGAGAACCCTAAAATTGGAAGTCTTTGACCTCTTTTTGACAGATGAAAAGTCCGTTTCTTTAACTTCTTAGAGTGTCGTATTGCTTTTCATATCTACTCTGGAAGCTAAAGCGCTTGATATCATTGTCGTTCCTACCTCTTCCCTGTTTCCATGTCTCAAAGAAAAACCAAAGTAAAGAAAACCATGGGATCTAACAACATCAACTTTATAGAACTCTGTCCTCTACCTGTTCTGTCGGACATTTTTTTGCGTTCCTCAAATGGTGGACAGGTTAGGGATCTCATTTTGTTTTCAACTCTGTCAAAAAAATCTGCCGAAGCTGTAAAAGGAGTTCGTTGTTTAAAATTAGATGACCTCAAACTTAACACTTATCCAAATGAAGACCTTGAATTTTTTTCGGCTCGTGCTTTGTTAATAACGCCGAATATTGAAAAGCTCACCATTGGCCTAAGAGATGGCAAGCTCCAAACATTTTCACGCCTTTCCCTTTTCACATGGTCCAAAGTTATCGGCACCACACTAATTTCGTTCAACGCACACCATTGCCGCTTCACGGAATCAAGCTTCAGTGCTCTAAGGGAATTCAAGGCTTTGAAACGCTTGTCTTTTTACGAATGCGTTTTTACATCCGTCGACCAGCCTACCTCTTCTGTACCAAATTACACGCTTTTGCAAACAGTTGACGAGCTCTCTATTACTGTCTCTGGTTCTCTTCAATATTTGAAGTTTCTACTTCAATGCCTTCCTTGGCTAAAAGCTTTGACATATGATGAAACAGGATTCACTACGCATCAGAAAGTATCTATCAAGTCAAATTCTTTAACCTCGTTGACCATCACTTCACATGCAGATATTCTTCATCTCAGCACTCCCAATCTTCAAGTTTTAGATTTGAGGGTGAAATCGAAGGTTATAATTGGTGAAGTTGTAAACTTGCGGAGCTTCAAGTGTAATAGTGTGATGGGGAGTTTAGACGGAGAAAATCATAATGCATCAGATATCACTTTGGCATCGCCTTTGCCTTTTCGAGTTGAAAATCTTTCTCTTCCTGGTATAAAAAACAAACGCGTGTTTGAAGGGCTTCTAAAAAGTAACTCCGACAATCTGAAAGTTCTAACACTCGATCCTGAATATTTGAAAGAGCTATCATCGTCAAATATTTCTCCTCCGACATTGCCACGACTGCAAATGCTTTGTTTTGACAGGCTTCCTATCAATAATTATGGAATGGAACTAGTACAACCATGGTTGTCAGCTTCCCCTGTGTTATCCGAGGTAGAGTTAAACTTTTTATATTGTTCGGTGTGGCCAACCACTGCCTTTCGATGTTTCTCAAAAGTAACAAGATTAGAATCGATGTATCCAAACGTGAAATTCAAATTGCCGTGGTAAGGATGTTTGAGCTACTTTCTGAAGTGAAGGAGAAGCTCGTTTTGTTTAGTAATTGTGTTGAAAAGGAATGGTCACTTCAAAAGTGTATCCGAGCTCGAATAGAAAACATTCAAGACTATCATTATCAAATAATGTTGTGGAAAAAAACGATTTATATTTCTGTGGAAAGAAACTGTATCCAAGCAAGTACAAAAGTTAGAAAGTTCTACAAGTTGCACCGTTTATTTCTTTGCGAAATACACAGGAATTATTTGTGAGAGATTTTTACAATTTTTTAGCGTCTTAGCGAAAGCATGAAACAGATGTAATTTTCTTGAATAGATTCAGAAGAAATCGCCAATAGAGTAATTGTGGTTTTACTCAAAAAGGAGACAAATAACATCGCGAAGTTGAAAAGTTGAACCACAATTCATGATTGGACTTGTTATTTTTTGGGCATTTCTTCGCAGGATTCCGGTTTTAAGAACCGCACCATAATTAATACGGATGTGATGAGTGACATTTTTTTAATACGAATAACAATTAAATAGTTTTTATTGTGTGCCGGAGTTAGTGTGGATGCTAAAACTGATTTGTGGTAACAACGCCAAAATTACTGTAAATTTGTTTTTATTATTTACCAGATTTAGTGTAGAGACTAAAGCCGATTTGTGGTAATGACTGTGGCCATTGCATCCAACCTGAAGGAAGAATTGCACCGAAACTAGTCAAAGAATAAAAGATGATTCGGAGTGGATATTGTCTGTTTTGAAAGAGTTGTACCAAAATTGGTATGGATAAATCGGATGTCATCCATAAGCAGCACCATATTAACAGGAATTGAACCGAAATTAGTGTGGGTATTACATCTGATTCGCTAGATGAACGAAAACTAGTGTGGAAATTTGATGTGATCCAAACACCCCAACAATAGGACAATGGATGGAAAATAATGAGAATATCGTATGGAATTAATAAATTGCACAAAAATGAGTCGAGGATCGCAATCATCGGATTTGTGGAAATGAATTGCAAAATAATTACTCTCCAAATAGTGTGGATACCGCATCAAATCTGCAGCGATTGTGCCGAGATTGATGGACATTGGATCTAGTTTTTGAGAATTTTATCAAATTTGTTTTTTTATCTCCAAGTAGTCCTCAAATTGAGTGGAGGAAGCTCCATTTTCCAGATAATATGGAATACCTTATTAGAATTGGGGTAATAATAATATTACAATAATATTACAATAATATAATTATATAATATAATAATATTAGAATAGACCTTACTGGAATATAAATCACGACCTCAGGTCAAAAAGCAAACAGCATGCAAGTCGCATAAAACTGAAACTTCTGATTCTACTCTTTTTCGAGCTGTACTTGTGTATAACAAAGCTGCACTACAAAAAAAAAAGAGGAATTGCACAAGAAAGGGTGCGGATATCCTAACTTATCCCTAAAAACTGCACAAAAAATAGTGTGGATGCCCCGACCGACCCTTGGACGACTGTTAACTACCGATCGCTGCGATCACAAAGGTCAGTTTTGGATAAAACGGTATTTTATAAATACTATTATTGAAGATTTTATCAAAATACTCTTTCTACATATTTTAAAATGGATGAGCGTATCGAAAATTGGAGCCTCCCTGCCATTTGGAAAAAACAGATGCACCGATTATCTAAATAGTAAATACTCACTATGGATCATTCTATAATATATATAGAATAATCTATAGTAATCTATATATGTAGTAATTCCATAGAGGGAGGGAGGGAGGGAAGGAAGTGAGGCATGAGCCGTGACGTCACAGACACCAGTGGAAAGGAGAGTGAAGCCTGAATGCACATGGAATTTTCAGGTTTTCTCATGGTTTGTAAGGTTTTGAGGGGTTTTTTAGGGTTTTTATGAGGTTTTCCTGGTTTATCTGCCGTTTACGTAGGGTTAAACTTCGTTTCTTTAAAGTTTAGGATGGTGTTTTCGGTTTTTTTTTAAGGATTTTGAGGGGTTTTCAGATATTGTTCTGGAGTTGTTGAGTTTACATAGTCTATTAGGGCTTATAAGGTTTTTAGTATTTTCTAGGGATTTTAAAGCTTTTATTTGAATGTAAGTTTTTTTAGGGTTTGATTAATAGTGTAGAGTTTTTAGGGCTCATCTGTCGCATGGACCTTTAGCCTTCCCACACCACAACCTCTCCCTCTTTTCCTTCTCCCCCTCTCTTTCTTTCCCCCTTCTCCTCTCCTCCCTCCTCTCCCCTCTCCCCTGTTTCCCCCGCCCCAGTCTCCGTGCCCCGATTCCTCTCCTCCGCCCTCCTGAAGTCTTTCCGCACGTGCGAGAATCCGAAAGTATCATCCTAGGGTTTCCGTACGATCCGTTAGTTATCATCATAGATCGAAGTTCCGCATTTCCCCCTCCGTATTTTATGCACCAAAAAATGTAAAATCAGTGCAGTGGGCTCAGAATAGGCGTACTAAAAAAATATAGTACGCCATAGTACCCCGAGCACTGTCGCATATCTTACACCTTCTAGTGCGTTAATATCTTATCGCACTAAAGGCCTTATTTTACACCTTTTAGTGCGTTAATATCTTAGCGCACATGCGTTATTTTTGGTTGAGCGCAAGCGCTCACGTGAACATGTACGGAATAGTGATACTCGTACGAAGTACGTACATTTGTATCGTACCTTTGTATTATCATGTGGACCGCTGTCCTTTCCCGTGATTTGAGCGGCTAAAAACCGTCCACGCTACAGTACTGTAGCACTCGTGGTTTTGAAAATTGAATTGAGAAATGTAATTTTCATTCGTACTGTTGGTCTGTCTGCACTATTTATGATTCGTACTGTTGGTTTGTCCGCACTATTTATGATTCGTACTGTTGGTCAGTCCGCACTATTT